>JAOUQT010000004.1:3107463-3120813 GCA_025769995.1 Xyliphius kryptos | reverse complement strand
CCATGGGATAATCATTTAGATTTACATTTTGATCATTTTTATGTTATTTTGTTCTCAACGCATTCCACTATCTACTAAATAAATATTAAACATAAACATTTTATTTATTGAGATTTAGGCTGTGTTATTTTAGTGGTCCCCTTATTTTTTCGAGTATACATTATATGTATTAAATGTCATGTCCGACGCACAACACACCTCTTTGCTGGCTGTAAATCTTCCAGACAATCACTGGCGCCACGGCTCGACAAAACACTGAGTTTACAGTAGGAATTTGGCAGAGAAAATCTGTTTAATGTCCAGTACAACTGCTTCGGACATATGCTTTTTTACATACAGCTCCTCTGGGTAATGTCCAGAAAAGTTTGAGGTCACATATGTAATGCAGACTTCAAAAGAATTTGCCACTGACAATCTATAAGCACTCATGTGGGTCCACGGCATGCAATCTGAACATCCTAAAAACACAAAATTAGGCCTTTTAAGCTCATAAAACCAGTGTCCATGGAGCCACTCCTTCATTTTCCATGAGGCACTTGGCTGAAATACAGCTCCCTCATATTATAGTGTAGTGTAGTATTCCGCTGTAATACTTGAGCACCCGTATCGAAAATTCTGGTATAAAGAGTGGAACATGCTGGCATCGATGACGGAACATACAAATCAAAGTTTCAGCAGAGGCGAAAAACACATGAGCATTATGAAGGCACCAGAATGCTCTCAGTTGGTTTCTATTGTGTGCTGCATTCAAAGATCCTAGAAGCTCCAGACAAAGACTCTTTTACAAGAAAGGGCTTCTCACTGTTACAGTCTCATGCAATAGGGTTCCAAATAGCACGGTTGACTATAGAGAAATTACAGAATGTCCTGACTGTGTAATTTGTTATTTATCTCACTAGCGGCAAGGATTAAAGCATTCGGCTGCCAAAACAGCGAGGATTATAGGAATCATTACTGCTTCAGAAAACACAGGAAATTAATCTGATCACTGTAAATGCCAAATCCCAATTAGTATAGGCGAGAGCGTCTGGTCATACTGGATAAAGACATCATCTGTTGGGTAAACAACTGTGGCGGCTTATAGAGCCGTTGTATCTACTCTCACTGGCCATTTCATCAGATACATGCACCATAACACTTGCAAGTGTGTAATTGACTGCTGCAGATCTCATGCAGTTGCGAGTAAACACACCGGCTCAGTAAGACCGTAAAATAGTGACCTAATTATAGTTGTGCTTAATGCTGGCTGACGTTGTTTACGACCCACTCGAGAAGACACTTCTACACTGATGACACATCCTGAAAATGTGCTTTAGGGTTATGTAGTCATGTCATAATGGAGGCCAGTAAACAGCAAGACTTGTGTGAACACAATAAGCGGCTACACTTTCCTGCACCGTATGAACAAAAGGACCGAGACACGCTCTGTATTTTCAATAGACACGGCAAATCTGACAACAATCCCGCACGGTACTGTCAGTCAAGAACTAACAACATGAAGCCCTGAATAAAGAGAGCATCTAATAACAGGTAATGCAAGTAGCTGCACAAATGATAATTCAGCGTGTACGATGCCACCATCTGCAATGCATTACACACAGATGCCATTTCCTGACCAACAAACACCGCGATACAGGAGTGGTTATTCAGCTGGAAGACATTAGCACACACATCAGCAGTTTCTCCTCAGTGGTTTAACCTGCAGCCCAAATCTGCACAAGACTTAAAAAACTACATAGTGCTCAACAGATTCTGAAAATAATTAAATGCATTACGCACAAACTCCTGTCACACCATTCCTCCTCTCTCTCCATTAGTTCCCTGTAGCTGTTCGTATTCAGTACAAGGCACTGACTGGCCTACAGGAGAGTCTCTGGATCTGCCCTCTCTTACCTTCAATCCCTCTTTCCTAAGTACACTCCGACTTGTTCACTGCGCTCTAGTGATGAAACCCACCGTGGTGCTAATTTTCATTCCATTTCATTAAATGGTGCTAAATGGCTTACACTTTTCGGAAGGCTCTCAGCATTTTTAAGAAACATCTCAAAACACATCTATTCCACAGGCACTTGCTGTAAAAAAAATAATTCAATTAATAAAACAAATGCAGCCAGATGGGATAATGATCAGGTTTGGGGATGCTAGAAATTGTAGGTTGCTTTGGATGAAGGCGTCAAGAGAATACTGAGACAGTTGCACATTTTGATGCTATAGTTATTGTAAAATTGACGATTATTATGCAACATTATATTTTACCAACAAAAAGTGCCTAAAATCAAAAGAACAGGTTTCTAATATTTGTCATTTATATAATGTAAAGACAAAATATTTTGTTATCAAAAAAACGACAACAAAGAGTATTTGGTGCATATTAACACAAAATATATCTATATTTTTTTGTTTAAAAAAATTAATAAAAAATTGTGGCCCTCAAAAGTACAAAGCGTTTTCATTAAAAAATAAATTAAGGATTTTTTTCCCCATGTGAATTGCCCAGGGTGGTCTAACATTCTGGCTAACGTATTTTTCTTATAAATATTGTCATGACGTTGTTAAGAGGCTCTTAGGGTTAATTAATTGTAACATTTTTTAATCGCAATTCATTGCAAAAACGATTGTCTTATCCCTATATGGGCCTATTGAAAATGAAGAACATCTTTGAGAAAGGCTGCAAAAAATAAAACCTAATTAAACTGTGACAGGAACCAGGAATGTACCAGACACACAGTATGTGGCTCTATTTGCAAAACTTTTCACCATAGAATTAAAGAGGTGTTTGTTGTCATCTCTCTGCATAAAACGTATTATTTCGTGAATCTCCTGAGTGCCATCCTTAAAGTGCCAATGAACAGCTGAGTTTAGTAGAACCTGCTAGGTTGGTAAAAGGAAGCAGTCGGCACCCGTGAGCAGCCAACCGCTGCAATGCTGTTTAACTCAAATAACTGTCCAAGAAAAATGATGTTCTCATTGTCCTAACTGCAAATAATAATTGGACACCGCCAGACTGAAACAAATGACAAAATCATGTCACTGCATTTCTTTGCAATAAAACCACAACAGATGGAAAATCTGTGCACTAAAGTTTTCCATATACAGTGGATTGTTTTGTTGCTGTGAAGAAACCTCACAAAAGATCACACAAACGGTCAGATATATGACCCGAGGCTGACGTCTTCCCCCCTCGTTTTGTGAAGGTCATTCTTCTAGCCAGAGGTGGTGTAGTGTTCCACATGGAAGCCATAAAACTTCTAATAAAGTGGATTTGCAGGCAGCCTGGATGACAGAACCCTCATGACAGTTTCAAGAACCAAGCAAATAAGGTGTATTACACGTCCCAGTGCTGCCTGCACTGAAACAGATCTTTGATACGAATCAGGGTGCTGGCAGGGTTTCGCCGGACGTGGAACAAGGCAAACTAGAATATAATGGCAGATCAATATCTCATTTATCCATTTTACCTACTTTTCAGCCAACTGTTTACTTTATCAATGAAAGATAAGTGTGTTGAGATGGCGATGCAATAAAAACCAGTCAAGACTGCTGGGCTGTTTCATGGTTGAGGTCATGGTGCAACAATGACATGCTGGAAACTAATGTTAAATAACAGTGCATTTATTTACCTTATATAATACTCAGATTATGTACAAAGTTTGAATAACTGTAATAGACTAAATGGTGTACAGTTATAGCAGTAATTACAACAAGCTTATCTGAATTATTTAGCAGAAATAAGTTGAAACGCTTAAATCATTACAATTGTATTTTCTGTCATGGGAAAGTTCAGCGGTGGTTAACTCAGAATAAAAGCGGTTCTGAAGCAACTCACGATGTTTGAGGGGTTGAAACAAATGCCAGAGTGACATTTAAAACTTGTTCCTGACTCCACTACATTAAGTGACTGAGTACTGCCACTCTGGTTTAAAGTAAAGTTTAACACCGAGAAAAAGCAACCTCCGGGCCACACTGTCTGCAGCTCCTGTGAGGCGAACGAAAAGATGGAAGTTTTCTGCCTCATATATCAGACACGACACTCAATAAGTTACAAAGAGGTTTAAAGACAAACGGATGCTTTGCCAAAAAAGGCAGCATTGTGTGATCGATCATAAAAGAACGGACAATGAGACTGGATTCAGAAAGATCTGTTTGGCAGATGTGATAAAAAGTGTGATGTACAAAGATGGATTTGGCAAAAAGTGCAGTTTGTTTCTTATAGCTGTTCTCCATCAACACATGGCATAAAGCCAAGACTAAATATTTAACCACAGACCTGAACGGGTCACAAAGGATCCTTCATTTCTCTCAGAGTTTGGTTTTTGAATCCAACTTACATAGGATTGTTTGTCCGGTGAAAACAAAACGTTTCGACAACCGACTGTTTGTTCAAACAGAAAACAGACTGTTTTTATACTCGTGTCTCAAAGTCCAACAAGTGTCTGATGCCAAGAATGACTTTGAAGGAAAATGAAAACAATCCAAACATCTTTTCAGCCTTTGATTAGTTGAGCATGAATGTACACAGCGGTTGTTTCCAGCTGCATCACTCTACTGACAAACTGAACTTATGTATATTTGCGTAGCTTGAGTCAGTGATCAAACTCGACTCCCCAGAGCTGAAATGTCACGATTTTGTTAACCATCCATCAGGACTTTCGTTACAAGTCTGGGTGTAGCAAGACGTAAGGCAATAATTTACAATGTGCAAACACACAGTCTCAAAACATGGACCAAACACAATACGAAAAAAATCAACCAATGAGTTGTTCACTTCTCAGCAAAACATTAGGAATAACTTGCTCACACTCGGCCATTTTATTAGGTTCACCTCCTTATGTCTACACTGTGTCTTACTACAAAATAGTATCTTATGAGGGACATTAAAATGCAGGTATTATTTCGGCGATAGATGACACCTCAGTGACATAGCTGGACTGATTGTAACCCATTAAATAAAACTAACCAGCCATCAGAATCCTGTAAGTAATGATGAATTGAGAATTGATGAAGGATTAGAGGAAGCGTGCTCACATTTTTCTACTTTTTCCAGGGGACAGGTCACCATAATCAGGAATCATCTTTTTTTAAAGCTTGTTTAACCCTTTTTACACACATCATGTTAATATTATTAACAATGAAAGGCAAACCACAAAAATGTAACACTAATATTCGGATGATGGGCATTGAATCAAGTCAGCCAGGTGGGAGGAGTCTGTACAGTAGATGCTGATGACAATTCTCAAACAGGCTGCCAAATGATCATCAGTTAGGCGGACCAATATCTGGCTGACTAAGATAAGTAGTTTGATCCAAAAAATGCTGTCAAACGTGCCACATTTTCTCTTGTTTGGACACTTTCCTCTAACCAACAAGTTCCAAAACTGAGGGCCTTGACTTTAGTTAAATGTTAGTTTGCAGGACTGACAACGAGCCTGCTGCCTCCACTAAAGCGTCCTTGATCACGTCCCAATTTTGAAAAGATTTTTTGGTGCTTCACTATAATACGACTCACCCGGAATAATGCTACTGCAGTTGAGCTAGGCTTTATAAATGTTTCACTTTTGGGCGCAAATTCCTCGTCATATTTTGTGTGTGCAGTTCAAATCAAGCAGATGCATTTAAAGACATTGTAAAAAAAAAAAATAAAATAAAATAGTCCCCCTCTCTCTCTAAATAAAAGTGGTTTTCGCTTTCTCAATTAAAATGGAGAAACACAAACAGAAACTTTCAAGACTGTTCGCGAGGCAGTGCTCTGAATACAAGTGTTAAGGTTGGGTGTAGCTATGGTAACCAGTAATTACACTGACCTGTTCACCAGTATAAGCAGTTCCAATATAATCTACATTTAAATGAGATGCGATTGTAGCAGGGGATGTGGCCGCACGCCGGGTTGTGAACAGTGAAGGGGAGTGTAGAAGTGCTTCTGATACTGTGCTGTGATAAAAGCACCGATAAGCACAGTTAACCGAGAATCCTTAAATTCTCAAACCTGTGGAGTGTTCCACAGCGATCTACCAACATGCAGTGTGCGAGTGACATATTGGGCCCCCCTGGATTAGAGAATGACTCACACAAAGCGCAGCAACAAATGAGCTCCTATCTTTCATTTTTCATCAACAAAGTAAGTCCAAGAAGGCAGATTGAGTAAACAGTGATTAGAAACTCCAGCAGCACTGCTGTGTTTGATTCACTTGTACCAGCACAACACACACTAACACAATCAGGTGAAGCAGACTAATAAATAGTCAGTGAAAACGATGGTCTACAGCTGTGGTTGTAATTGTAAACTTAATCCAGTGCATATTATTATACATATTACAAAATATATATTTTAGGGTTTTATTCCATCTCAACTGAATTCTTTTCCTAGTGAGAATCAGAGCAGGTTCATCGAGACACTGGCGCCAACTGAGCATCACACACTCGTTCACACCCCAGGGCAATAAGTAGTCTATTCACCAACTGGCATGCTTTGGATGGTGGTGCGAAAGCGTACATCATTAACACTATGGGCTGAGTACATTTTGATTTTAAATAAAACCACCACGGATGTTAAAAATGTGGCTGTGGTATTGAATAAACATGTATAATACAACAATACATCTTACATATCATTAAGTCTAATTTGTCATTAAAATGCTGGGGGTGTCAAAACAAATAGGAACAGGAACGATGAGGTTACGGCTCTGCGGGATTAATCAAAAATCTTTAAAATGATTGTTCCGTTCCAGTTGGCAGGCATGTACTGAGATGCTTTTTGGAAGCTTTAGCAAGTTCTCTGAGTGTCCGCGTGGGTTTCATTAAAATAGACTTCAAAACATGCTAATAGGGAGGTTACTTAAAATGTATGGTTAATTGAACTGACAAGTCTTTTTAATCCAAGAATAATAAACATTATTACTGCGGTTCTCATTTAGAGACACATCCATCTTTGTAACGAGGTTTATGGAGTCACTGGTTAGCAAGTCTGATGTCAGAAAGACTTTTGGAAGAAACTGGACCTTCAGTTTAACACTATGTTCTAAACCAACAGCAATGGCAAAGCATTGCTGTACATTTCCACTGCAGTTCTTGTTAAGATTCGGGACTCTCTTGGGTCACAGCTGTACTAAAATCTTTCACTCGGAGTGCTAACTGGAAGACCTGCCTTATGGTTCTGATTTTTCCCACCTTCTGAATTTTTTATCACAGTGATCAGACGATTCCACACATGGTAAATGGCACGCAGTAAAGTGTGAGGGTAACACTGTATGTTATTACCACATACACAGCACTGTAACACCATGCTGTGCATTATTTTAAATGTTTCCTCTCTGTGGTCAACCATATAGATCTGAGGACCAAATTTAAACTGGTTAAAACCAGCAAGACCTAATAAATACATTTTGTTATAATAATATTTATAAACTTGTTTACACCAAAATATACTCAATAACATCAGTTTAGTTTATTACACTGAGATTCAATGCTTTAAATCAAAAGTTATTTGTTTCCCATGGACAGGAAGTTTTGAATATAATATTTAATTCTGGTCTTATTTTAAATTTGACAATGTTATAAACAATATGAAAAAACTGGTGGTTCCGGTCCTTAGATCTGATTGGCTGAGCCGCTCGTCTAGCCGCGACATTATTCACAATAACCCACAACTCTGACCGCTTCACATTTGTATAAATGCGCAATATAAAATACTTTGTTTTTTCGAAGTTTCTCATAAACCGCGATCTGTAATATGATTATGATGATGTATGAGATTGTTGAGGAAATGCGATCAAGGTTCATTTTAAAAAACATATTGGGTTATGTTGCAGAAAGAGAGTTTATAAGCGATTTTTTAGTCAACGCATTTATGAATTAAGCCTTGTTTTTTAATTATAGTGTGTTGGTTACCGTTTTATAAAAGCAATAAGATACTTGAGGTTGTGTATTATTCTGAATAAACCACCGGAAAGAGGTCTAACGGTACTATGCTTGCATGTCGTGCTCCATAACACCTCTTTCCCGTAGTTCATGCACAACAATGCACGCCCTCTCGTGTCTTATTGCTTTAATAGTGGGCTTTAAGGGGTTTGGCACCTGGAGTCCTGATTAATGAAATATTTTGTTTTTCAGTTAATCTAACAACAATCTGCTCCACTTACCACATAGATGCACTTTGTAGTTTTACAATCAGGCTGCAGTCCATCTGTCTTAGTGCTTTATTTTTCTTCTAATGGTTAGGACCGCCACAGGAACACCACCGTCAGTCACTGCAGCGCTAAAAATGACACCAGTAAAATAAAATTACAAATCAAAATCCATCACGTTAACAAAAGACTCACAAAGCACGCAACAAAACATGACTACAGTAAGTAACTGCACAAGTGGAGCCGACAATAGTAGAGCTGTTGCGATTGCGCGACGTAGTCGATGACGTCAACGTATCATTTGTTTTTATTTTTAATTTTTTATTAATGTGCTTGACCTCAGTGAGTCTCCAAAGACATTTTTGAAGACCCAAAAAACCTAAAGTATGGAGTTACTTTAAATTGGCTGAAGACAAAAAGGTTATTTGTGCACTCTGCAAATCTTTAATACATGAACGCCTTAAATGCGGGCGCTCTTCAAAGCTACCGTAAGTTTCTATTCGTGGTTTTTTCCATTAAAAGAGACTGACTTCTGCCTCTCATGAAATCAGTAGCTATCTGAGTAAATGTTAAGTTTAGATGCTGAGTTTATTCTGTGTCTTTGGTGCATGTTGGAAATGATGTGACATGTCCCGGTTTTATTTTTGCAATTGTTTTAAACACAATTCATCAAGTTTTAATAAATGAGATTGGCGTTGCCACACAGGCTTGCACCTTGATTAATATAGAGAACTTGAATTTGATAAAGGATGTAATAGAAATGTGGATTCCTTTGCAATTACATGACTATTTGAATAAGGCCTCCATACTGAAGAGTACAGTTTTACAACCTCCGTGAGGGAAGTTCCTTTTTTGGAAGAAAACTAACCATTTATTTCAGGCGACTAATCGATAGAATAGTCGTTAGTGGCAGCCCTAGACAATGAGTAAAATCAAGGCAGTGCATCCAATAAAGTGGTGTGCTTACTATAAAAGCAAAGAAAGGCAGGTAGACACTTGGCAGGACAGAAGAGCAGACAGACTGACGGCTGAGCGGATAAACAGAGAACGAAGTACAAACATCAGAACTGTAAGTAAACAGGTATCGAGGTTAAAAGCTATAAACAGTACAAGTAGATTCATAAAGCAGTGCGCGGGGGTCTGATGCAACCGTAATGCCGTCTGTAAAACCTAAACATGTGGGGTTAACCTTTAAACCGCCTGCACAAGAGGAAAGCCTTAGATATTAGAAGTCGATTAGCAACTCCAGTTATTGAGCCAGACACCGATGGGATTCTTCAACGTGATGAAATCTGCAAATGTCAAAACAGTATGTATTTTTCAGCATCACAGTGGATAATTGATGTTTATGATTTAAATATTAAAAACACTATATAAGAAATAGATGCTCTGTGAATGCCGAGCAGGAATACCATCACTGACGTGCATCTAATGAAAGCTCATAAAGATGGCGGATGATATTTGTAGTAAGACAGTGAGAGAGCGTGTAAACGTGCTACTGTACTTATTACAACTGTCAGTCAAAGACAAGAGTTTCTGAAAGTTAGCATTAAGACAAAGGAAAACATCTCTGTGGCAATGAAGGCTCTATTTGCTGTGTGTACGGGACGAGCAGGGATGATGATTTGTGTGGAATTGCAGTGAGACTGGCATCTGCGCGGCATATGGGACTCCGCTGGCAGAGCGCGCTCGGTTCCACTGAACAGGTGTAACGGCAATTTACTGGAGGGGACAACTTCAATAATCCAATGAGCACCAACTGGCAGAGCTCCTTGCCATCTCGCCGGGCCTTTACACATTTTGCCAGATATGTGCCACATTGCCAGCCAAAGGCAAACTGCCACAGTGACACCAAGGGTGCCAAAGACTTCACAAATTTAGCCATACATATGATTCACACACTTGCGGTTTATTAACTTAGTGGTGACAAACGTGTAAAAACTGATGGGAGGATGCCGGGTTGTAGCTTCTGTACAATGACAGTTCTAAATATACTAATAATGTATTATAAAGTTATAGTTCAGACATGTAAACCATGCTTCCATGTAAAATTAACAGCAATAAGGCTTCGAAACAATACACATTAAGTACAACCAATAGCCACTTTAATAAATGCACCTTCTGGTTTCATTGCTTTTTCTATAGTTGTTACTATTTAGTTCCACTTTGTAGTTCCACAATAACAGACTGTAGTCCATCTGTTCCTCTGTCCTCTTATGGCCAGGAACCCAACAGGGCAGGTATTATCTGGGTGCTGGTGGTGTTAAGAGTGTGTTGTGCAGTGTGTAATTGTGGAACTACAAAATTTATCAACATGGTAGGTGGAGCTGATTTAATGGGCGATTCGAGATTTAAACTTGATTTAAAGTCATTTTGAACACGGCCCTCCCACGTTCCCACTTTGGCTGTGTGCCTGTGCAGTGTGCAGAGTAATACAGTACTAAATAGTATGTGTAACCTTTCAACATGAGGCAAAGTAATTGAATTAAATCTAAATTACCACAGGAGTAACGAATACTTCATATAGCTTTCAATCAGTGTTGTATTACAAAGTCCCTGAGTGATCTGAACAACACTGTGTAATTACATTTACATCATCATCATCATCATTACAGTGATTATTACTGAGGTGTCATGTGGTCCTGATTTGATTTTGATCATATTCTTCACCTTCATATAAAAAAAACTGAATAATGTCACTGCTCTGCCTCTGAATGGAAATTTCCAACACAACCTACACTTCAGATCTGATTAAAATTCCATTCTGGTGGAATAAAACACGCTGGAATTTATAGGAGCTGCAATTCCTTCTCCCACTTGCACACTGTACTGGTTTCAAAATCCCTTTAAATAATAAGGCCCTCTCCAAATTTTGCTGTACCATTTCTTTCTGCCTGAATTATGCCTCCTGTGGTGCCTCTGCATTTGTAACATATACTACGGCGAGCAGAGAGCCATTACAGTGGGACGCTCAGATTCCAGAGGCTGGGCAGCCGCAATGAATCTCCCTAATGCCTTATTCATCAACTCAGCTGCAGTAAGGAACCATCCTCTTACAACTACAGGCTGCAGACAGGAACCCTCAAGGTGCTTCAGCCTGTCAGTACAACTATGATCACCACAAAAGTTACTCCTAGAATCATAACTATTACTCTTACTATTATTACTGCTCTCATTACCACCAATATTCATACTACTGTTATCAACAGTGCGGCTTTCATTACAATCACAGATAGTCTATCTGTGACTACTACGGCCATCACAACTACTAGTTAACTATTACTACTGGCACTGGTTTTACTAGTACTTTAGTATTGTTACTACTTCCACTGGAATTTCCCCTCGGGGATCAATGAAGTATTCTAATTTTCATTCTGTTTCTGTAGATGCGTTTGTAACCGCGTTGTTCAGATGGCAGTAAATTCCATGATATATGATTTAGTGATGTCATCGACAAGAACAACCTCTTTTTGTCCTACTGCTGGCTCCATGGCGACAAGCCACCCATAAAGATGAACTATGCAGTTAGCAGAGATAGCACTAAGAGACTGAAACTAATAATCCATGTTCTTTCAGTGCACAATTTACCATAATTTTAAAAATAATAACGTGTAGCTCTCCATCCAACAACAAATCCTTAGAATGAGACAGAAATCTAGACACAGTCTGACAGGCTGTTCCCACGTCAACGCTATGCGTCTGCCCTCAGGACAGACAGAAGGAAACGCAACCCAAAACACAGGAATCAGACGTATACTTCAATACAAAGTCTGCAAACGCACCCTGCGTTTCAAACGTAGCTTCTCCAGGCCTTCCTGTTTCTTAATGTAACCGGATTCAGGGCAGACCAACAGATGCAGACAAGCCCCTCCTCTGGCTCATTATAAGTAATGAGGTGCTACGCCGCAGCTCTGACCCAGCACACTGCTCTGTTTTCTACAACAACACAGCCACTCACTCATGTACTGACGTGTAATATATAATCTACCCAACAGTTCTCTCCATACGCTCCCGCCGTCTCCATTGCACACTGTGCCACGTCGGGAAGAGGTAGAGGTGCTGTGTTTGGGGTGTAAGGCACTCTGCAATGGGTTTCGATAGTGGCTATGTAAACAGTAGGGGGCAGGTAATAAAGGTGGGTATTTGTTGGACTAACAAAGAAACTTGCTTTCCCTGAATAATCTCTTATCAGATAGAATGATGTTTAGCTGAAGCAGCTTCAGTGCTGCTTTTTTCTGAAACCCAGTGAGTCAGTTCTACCACCGTAAAGCAGTTATGGCTTTATATTGGCAGCAGTTAAAACAAGGGACCGCCTGCTTTGCAATGACTCACGTTTTTTTTTTTTAATTTTCTCGAAGATTGTCGTCATGCAAAAGGAATGAGGCGTAACTGGGGCCAACTGGTTATGAATATGGGTACAGTAACAGAACAGAGCTCCTTGAAAAAAAAAGTATGGAGAAAGCAACAAAAACAGAATACGCTGCTTTTGAGTGTAAAATCCCAAAACAGCACCATTTAGCTCCTAATAATTTTAGTCATGGATGATTAATTATGTAATTTATACACTTCTAAAAAATCTACTTTAGCTACTGAGAAACAGCTGGGGACACAAATGTTGGTGCAACAGTGATTTAAACTCAAAATGCTTTACATACGGCTGTATGCTGAAGATAAAACATCAAAGACTTAATAAAAAAAATTGCACACTGCTGACCATGTTTGGGATAGGACAATTGATCGTTTTTACAATTAATTGTGATAAAAAATATTAAAAGGAATTTATCGTAAATGCACCTCAAACATCGTCATGACGACATTAATAAGAAACGTGTATTATGCCGATAGCTGGAACTTTAGACAAGAGACCCTCGGAACCAAATACATTTCCTTAGTTACCTGGAAACTTTTTTTAATGGATATGAATGTATATGTTAGGCGTGAAATATTTTGTTTTTACTTTGTTTTTCACAATATAAATTAATATTTTGTATCATAAAGAATATTTTGTGTTAATATTCAGCAAAAGCCCTGCGTTGTCTTTTTTCAACAACACAATATTATATTGTGATTACATGAACTAGATTTTTCCCCCATGCCTATTCAGGGGAGAACGTCTCATTGGGCACACACAATCTCTCCCTCTCTCTCTCTCTCATCAGCCGCAAGAACAAAGTTGCACAAACAGCTGACACTGATGTGATTGCGATCTTCAGACGGCTGGTCAAATCTA
>JAOUQT010000004.1:3051922-3066287 GCA_025769995.1 Xyliphius kryptos | reverse complement strand
TTTGCCTGTTCTCCCCGTGTTTGCGTGGGTTTTCTCCGGGTGCTCCGGTTTCCTCCCACAGGCCAAAGACATGCACGTTAGGTAAATTGGAAAGACTAAAATTGTCATTCTAGGTGAATTGGAGAATAAAAATTGTCTGGAAGGGCATCCGGCGTAAAATATTTGCCAGATCCTAATGCGAGGGACTCGCTGTGGCGACCCCTGGTGACAGGGAAAAAGCTGAAAGATCATAAAAATAAAAATACACAAAGCAGTCACATTTACATAGTAAAGAAAAGAAAAAGAATAAGGGAAGAGGAAAGAAAATATTTAGTACATTCAAAAAAAACTTCCAGTCACTGGACCAGACAAAAGCCTGTTTCATCTGATATTGAAATACATTTGAGCCGGCCATTTAACAAGTATAACACAGGGTTCATATTAAACGGAATGTCAAATATTCCCATGAAACCCCCCCCACACTAAAACGTTTCAGTTTCATTGTCTAACCCCTGTAGATTAAAGAAGATTGATCCCAAATTTAATTTTTTAAGTATGGCAAAGTACAAGCCACACTCCACACATTCAAAAGCTATTTCTGCGTCCAGCGACACAATGAGCGCGGAATGATTGGCAATGAGCGGCATTAACAAAATCTATAAGACATGTCTTATTGTTACAAAACCAGTTTGGTCCAGTTTAATCACCTTTGGCAGAACAACCTCCAGCCCGTAACTGTTGGATGACCAGGTGAATTATTTAAAGGCATAGCCTGCAATGCGTGAAAAACCTCCTCAAGAGAAAATATAGAATTTAAATAAACCCATCCTCCAATATAGAAGGAAGAGAGAGCTTATTATAAAAGAACAAAACTGTCTCAGACATTGTATTTTCTGACTTGTATGAATGAATGACTGATGGATGAACTTTTAAATGATCTGCGGGATGTGATTATTTTCTATTTCTATATACTAAAAGCACAAGGAACCTCCCCCTCTCCACCCCTTTGAAGTGAAGGACCGTAAAAACAAGGTTTAAAGGCACAATTAAACTCCTAGTGTAGATAGCATGGCCGATCAACTTCATATGTGCATATGTCGTGACCGCGGTTATTTCAAACACCTTAAAGTTCTTGGTTAATTTTGTGCCAAAAGTTTATATAAAATCAGCAAATTCGTGCAATGCCATAATGTAGGCGAGTGTCCAAACTTCTAACTCTTCTCCACTTAGTACTCCTATAATCAAATGTACAGCACACGGGATATTACTTGCTATAACTTCCGGGTCTCAACACAAATATTAATGGAAAATTTTTTTCCACACCTACTTTTTAATTTCATTAAGCGAAACCAAATAACCAGTGTTTCAAGGTTTAACAAAAAATGCAAAACAGGTGGTTTTTTGATCGTGTACTTATTAAATAAATTATGGAAAACGGGTGGTTTTTAGTTTGCTGTTTTCCTATTTCAAAATGAAGACGAGTGCACGGACCAACCGCATTAAAATCTGCAAAAGTTAAGAGGAAGGAACATGAGAAAAAGAGAAAATTTGTATAGAAAGTGAGAGTGAATGAGCAAGTAAGGAAATAAGTGTGTGTAGAGGAGTGCAGGTTAGGGAAGGAGTGTTTATGTGCGTGAGTGATTGTAACTGTGTGTGAGAGTGAGTGGACCCTCCAGTATGTACAATGTAAGACACTAGTTTTTAAGTAGAGGAAACTTTCTCTCGTTGTGATTGGTTACATGATGGCCATGTTGTATATTCCTTCCTGTTTAAAAAAAACCCAGAATGCACCAGAAACACACACAGTTCCCCTCTGAGCAGATATTAATGTGTAAACATCTTAAAGTGAGGATCGGAGCCATACCTGGTGGGGCGTGAGCTCCACTCCCGTGGCTTCATCCACCAGCTGGAAGGTCATAGCAAAGTTCTGGTGACTGTCAGCAAGGAAGGACGTCTTGGCTTTGTTTGGATAATCCACTCTAAAATTAGAAATTCATTCGGTCGGAGTAAGTGAAAAGATTTATGTCAGCATTCTATTAGATGCTTGTAACAAAGATCTCACCGAGTGGTTTTGGCACCGATGCTCTGGTCCTTGTCGACCACAGACAGGTCCATGTTGTTGATGGCTACCTTGGTGGAGACTTTTACCTTGAGCTATAGATGAGAGCAGAAGGAAATCATTAAATGGAGAAAAACAAAATTCAATAAAAATCATGACACGGTTGAAGCAAAAGTGCTTTGTGTGGTGAACTGAATGACATGACAGCACATTTTTCAGGGTTCAGACACCAACAAAAGACAAGACCCTGACCTTTGACCACCTCTGCTGAAATTACAATTTGTAAAACATGGATTCAATAATTGCCTTTTAAAGACCTGAATTACCAGTCATTTATATAATTAGGAGTCAAACACTCAGAGAGCTTTCTTTTCTTTTTAATAGCACAGAGCTACGTAATCACAAACGGTTGCAATTGAGTTTATCGTCATGTTCTGTTATTTTAAACAGGCTACTTACGTCAAATGTGTTGCCCACCAGACGGCTGTCTCCGGTGACTGCAACGGAGAACTGGTAGTACCCACTTGCAGGCTGGCTGCCCATGAAGTTCAGCACAAAAATGTCACTAAAAGAAAAATAATAATTTTTAATTATTAGACTAGTGCACCTACAGCACTTTCAGTGCAGCCATAGCATCCAGCGGAAAGCAATAAGGTCAAATATATTTGTAATTCATCATTACAAAAGCTACAACTGTAACCGGTCACGTAATAGTAGTACGACAGGAACATACTCGTGTAGAGTGAAGGGGGTTTGACTCAGGACTACAGCTTTGGATGATACGGAGGTGGCAGATTCCACCAACACAGTCGATGAGCTCAGAGGCTGGCACAGCACATCAGTTACCTGGAGCTGTAAAACAGTAACACATGTGTTAACTGTGTTAAACCTATGGTGTTTAACAGACACCTATTGTCCAGAGCAACTAACAAGAAGTTAACTTGGAATGTCAAAGCTAGAGCTTGCAGACCTGAATTCCCATGCACTTTGATCTAGTGTACCATCAGAAATGAGCCACGTGCTACTGGAATATGCATTACTGTAACCACGAGAACTTCTGGCATCTTGTGTCCATGGACCCAGGGCAGCATGTCAAAATGAAACATTATAAAGAATGTTGCTGCATAGAACTGGAACCACCTGTCAGTCTTGGTAAAGGAAAAGGAAGTCTGTGCCACAAAAGATTTTTATTTATTATTTTTATTTTTTTTACAATAAACGGTCAATGAATTAGGAACTTAAATGGAATATACCCCACAGACATCTGATAAAAATACATTTTTCAGACAGGATTTCGTGTTAGCATTGCTACTGCTTTTGCTGAGGTGAGGTGAGCTAAACACAGAGCTTTTTGTAGCTGGACAAATTGACTGATTATACACTGAAGTATCATGAGTAAAAACATGTGGCCAGTGACATTAAAAAGCATCACATTTAAAGTGCCAAAATGTGTAGTTATGTCTCAAGCTGCTCTCATATATGGTGATGATTTTACAGATACAGAAGGTATCTTTACCCAGCTATGGGTAAATTGAGTGACTTTGACCACAGGTAATGCAAAATCACTTCATTTTACTCAATTTCTCAGTAAAGCATTAGATCCAAAATTTGTGATGTCCAATTTTGATTGCTTTATAATCGTCTCGATTGCAAGGAATATCACCTAAAAAAGTATTGATAGTGATGCCAAAATAAAAATATAAACGCGCTAATATAATAAATACAAAATTACCGTATTTACCGGACTATAGAGCACGTCAGGAATATAAGCCGCATAACCTAAACTTTAAATGCAAAGTAAATTTCATCATACATTAGCCGATATATACTGTACGTTGTGAAAAATGATCAAATATTTACACCGAAATATTTTACATGTGTTAATTGTTTCCAATTAGCAGTAAAACGGCTAAAATAAAATGGCCATCTGCTTTTATGACCTCGGAAAGCCTTTGTTGTCTTTTGGCATTGAATCAGTTGTTCACGCTGCCGTCTCCGGCATCTCACCACTGATAAATGTACGCCAAGCTACATGCAGCAGCTCCATTTCCTTCCTGGAAATAGACATATCGATTGCTTTCCTCAAAATAAAATATTTCGGTCGTTTTCTCAAAATTTCATCTAAGTGAACATAAATGATACTACAATATTTGGAGCTTGGATGTGTGTTGCTAGCTTTAAGTTATATCCGAGCTCATCTTAAAACACAATTGTATTACAACTCACTCCTATTCCATTAAATGCTTCTTTCTTTTAACTTGGATTTTGCCACTGGTTTAAATCATATGTTTCCTGTGCTTCGTCTGAATTTAAAGTTCTAAAATCCTGTTATTTCTTTATGTTAAGCACTTTGTACTGACCCTTTGTATGAAAACTGTTATAAAATTGCCTAGCTTAAATTCACCCTTCCTAAGTAACCCAGAGCGCCTATGTACTAGTATAGAGGCTATGTTTAGCTTTTTTAACTGGAATTCTGCCATTTAGACATAAAATTCGATATATTCCTCCTTTGATCCATTTTCAGGTTTACTGCTTTTTGTGGTCATTTTTGAACATTATTAATAGGGAATCGAAATGTTCTGTTTTTCCTGGCACTCTGGCTTGCTTGCCATATGTAAAATCTTAAAACATGCCAGCGCAAGCTGAAGGTGTCTTCTCCAAATGATGTTAAAGGTGTGTATACCTGCAGCAGAGGCTGGCTGTGTGAGACAGCCGCAGAGCCCAGAGCGTTAACGATGACTGGTATGTGGAAGCGGTTGTGGGAGAGAGCAGCGGCGGCGCTAGCTACGCTGAACACCTCAGAAAGAGAGTCCCAGGATTTCTTACTAAAGATCGAGTTCACCAGCTGGATCACCTGGTCCTGAGGAAAGAACACAGAAAAGTGAGAAACATTTACTTTCACACTGAGGTGATTACAAATATAATAAACCACAGGGCAGATGAATTCTCCGCTCTGAGCGGTCAGAATGAAATTCTCAATGAAATTGAATATGTGGATTAAAAATGCCTTGTTGATGTGAGAGGTCAAAGGACAATGGGCACACTGGTTTGAGATGATAGAAAGGCAACAGTAACTCAACCACTCATTACAACCAAGGAATGCAGAATACCATGAGCAATTGACATCATCACACCACCTCGTCCTTGATTACTCCCCCCAAGGCCAAACTCCCAAGAGTTTTATTCTGTATTTAACTCATCAAAGCATGCACCAAGGAGGCTCACCTCTTTCAGTGGAGGCTCCACACCCGTGTGATCAGACAGAGCGTACGCTGCAGACACAAACAGAGCAGTGACCTCCAGACCTTCCTCAAACTGCAGGTACACACCCCCAAGGTCATCCAGTCGAGCAGCCAGATCCTGCACACAACGTAGGTGAAAAATATAGCAGGCATTTTGATACAAAGTCCTTGGATGTTGGTATGAATGGGGGTGAATTTCCAAATCTGTGTTATAGTGCCACCTAAAGCATGACTTGAATAACCTCACCTCAATTTCTTCCAAGATTTCTCCAAGTTCGGCCTGCTGAGAGAGACGGGAGGCGGTCTGCAGAGCCTGAACAATGCTGCATAAACATAGAATAAAATTTACTGAAGGTAAAAAAAAAGAAAAAAAAAAAAGATTGCACTGTATCTTATGTAGTTTGCTTGTTTATTTAACGTCACGTCACTCACTAAAAATTACATTTATTTTACACGTCTTGAGGAAACTGAAATCTGTCATTATACCACATGAGCCTGCCCACCCCAGTATTCGAAACCCATATATTCTTGGCAGACAAATATTAATGATCAGGGCAGCTAAAATTTACTGCAAAGTAAAAAAAAAGCAAGTGCAACAGTTAAAGGCTGCAGAATAACTGTGGCAGATTCCCCGAGACAAACACTAACTACTGTACAAACTTATCTGATTTTTCTTTAAAGAGTGTTCAAAGTAAAAAAAATTGCAGGCTTAGAAGAATCTCTCACAGTTATTTTAGAGACTGTCACATTTGCATGATTGCCGAGGCAAAAAAATAATAAAACAACATCTTTATTGTGTTTGTTTTATCTGAAATTTATTCTGTAAAGTAACATTTGATATGAATTGAACTTTATCTGAAAAGTAGTCTGTACTTGAATATTCTATCTTTACTGCATTGCAAACATTTTTTGTAGCTTTATTGCTTGAAAGGTAATTTTTTGGAGACGGATATGTACTCACGCCAGGACATTGTCCTCCTTTGAAATCCGCGCTTTAAGAGCACTGACTACCTCTTGTGAAGATAGAGGGAGACCCAGAGAGCTAAGTGCATTTACAGCCTGGTGGATCTGCAAGATGGTGGAGTCCTCACTTACTGCGGCGAGGAGGGAATCCCTAGTCTCGTTCGACACGTGTATCTGTAAAAAAGCAAATATCAAACCAAACTTGCTAAATTTTGTTTTACATGCTTTATACAGTATATTATTTAAATAGTGTGAAAATATTACATTCACACCTCACATGAGGAAAGCACTTGACTGGCCTCAGCCGCATAAAATAAAGATTCAATGCTGGAAGAATCCAGGTTGGACGTAATGAAATTGCAAGCCTCCTGAAGATACACAAAGAATAAACAATTAAGGGACATGCAATAAATAAGCATTGTATGGTATCCACGAAAGCTTTATTCAGACGCACATCTGGGTTAGATATAGAGACTCCCAGCTTGTTCAATCCAACGATAGAAAGATACGCTGACTTTAGATCTGTATACGGCTGCTCCAAAATGCCCTGAAGTCGGTCCACATCTGAAGCGGTTAGGTGGTGTGTCGGGTTGAGGGCCCAGGCTCCGAGGGCCAGGATGGAGACCACGATACTGAGCAAATCTTAAACATACAACCTCATATATTAATATAAATATAATACAATAAGTGAAGATACTTGTAGTGCATATTCTCCTGTTACTTCAAAGTATAATTTCTTATATTGTAGAAGATGAATGAATTAAACATGCATTTCTACAATAAATACACAAGGACATGTGATCTGTAGTAAAAGCAGGATACAAGAGGAGAAATTGGAGGAGTGGAGGTAAGATGAGGAAAAGAAAGGAATACAAATTCAACTGGAGTAAGACAGAATACGTCTGTGGATGAAAGGGAGGCACCAGTAATACAGTCAGACTAAAGGAGACAGTGGTCACCAAAGGTGCAGTAGTTCAGGTACTTGGGATCAACTGTCCAAGGAAAAAGGGAGTGTAAAAAAAATGGTGAAGAAAAGACTACACGCAGAATGGAGTTGACAGGGGAAGTGTAAAGAGTGATGTTTGACAAAAGAAAGAAAGAAAACATCGATAAGACAGTAGAGAGACCAGCCTTGTTATATAGTTTGGAGACAGTGGCTGAAAAAGGCAGAGCTGGAAGAGCTTACAATGCTGGTTAGACCAGGATAGACAGGGTTAGGAGTGAGAACATCAGGGGACAGCACAGGTTGGAAGACAATTTAGAGAGGGCAGACTGAATTTGGACTGGACATGAGAACCAGGATGGCCGAGTGGTTAAGGCGTTGGACTTAAGATCCAATGGATGTATGTCCTCGGTAATGTCCCACTCCTGGTAAGCGCTTGTTCTCGGTTTGGGGGCAGTCGTAGGCTTGTGGTTAAGGAACCGGCCTTGCGACCGGAAGGTCCCTGGTTCGATTCCAAGAAGCGACAAGTCATGGCTGAAGTGCCCTTGAGCAAGGCACCTAGTTGCCAGATTTTAAATTAAAGACCAATATCCAACCACCCCTTCCTCTCCAAGATCCTAGAAAAGTTTGTAGCGCAGCAGTTATATTCACACCTAATAAAAAATAATATTTTTTTAAATTGTCAGTCAGGATTTAGGCCCCATCATTACACAGAGACAGCGCTGGTTAATATTGTACATTATTTGCTACTGGCCTCGTATCAGGGTTATGTTGATATGATTATATTGCTTGACCTAAGTGCAGCTTTTGACATTATCGATCATGCTATTTTTCTTCATAGGCTAGAAAATGTTGTTGGAATTAAAAAAACAGCCCTGTCATGTTTCTGGTCTTATTTGACTGACCGTTATCAATTTGTAGATGTAAATAACCACTATTCTATAAGCAGTAGGGTAAATTTTGGTGTGCCACAAGGTTCTGTTCTAGGCCTGTTACTATTTATATATATATATATATGATACCTCTGGGTAATATTATTCACAAGCATATCAACTTCCACTGTTATGCTGATGATACAAAGTTATACAGTACGTGTCACGCCAATCCTGACGACAGACACCAATTTATTCGAGTTGAAGAATGTGTGAAAGACATCAGACAGTGAATGTTAAACAATTTTCTTTAACTTAACTCTGATAAAACTAAAGTACTGGTGTTAGGACCACAGGCAGCTAGAAGTAAAGTTTCTGATATTGTATTATCTCTGGATGCATTTTTAATTGCACCATGAAAAGCTGTAAAATACATTGGTGTGATTATTGATTCTAGCCTTTTCTTTAAATCTTATGTAAATAATACCACCAGGATATCATTCTTTCGCCTTAGAAACATTGCTAAGATCAGAAATATGCTGGCACTGAATAATGCAAAAAACTTGTCTGTGCATTTGTTAACTCTTGGTTGGATTATTGTAATTCCCTGTTGTCTGGTTGTTCCAGTATCCGCATAATCAAACTAAAGTTAGTTCAGAATGTAGCAGCCAGGATCCTTACTAGAACCCGTAAATATGTGCACATCACCCCTGTCTTACACACAGCGCACTGGCTACCGGTCAAATTTCGTATCGATTATAAGAAACTTTTGCTCGCTTACAACGGTCTTGCGCCACAGTGCCCACTGTACTTCTAGCTTCTTATGATCCACCATGCCCACTTCAAGTCTGGGCTGAAAACTTATTTATTTAGTCAAGTATATCCCCTATAGTTCAGAGCTGGAGGATTCATGGTCATAGAGTGTTTTGGTAAACTGTGATGTATGGATGCTGTCGCCCGGCCACTCTCACGAGATCACTCGGGTTTGCTGACAATAGAGTGGCTGGCTGCTTTATGTCCCAGGGGTCCCTCATGTCTGTGTCACATTCTGGTTCTACCCTGTAGTCTGCCAGAGTTTCTACTTGCTCTCTGCACAACTTGTGTTTGAATTGTCCATTAGACAGTTGATCGTGTCTAACTCTCTTTATTCTCTTTCCCTTTCTTTCTTTCTCCTTTTTCTCTTTTCTATCCTCTCTCTCTTCGATGAGCTACAACTAATACAGCGGAGGCACTAGATGTCAGCGACCCTGCACCTGACCGATTCCTTCTGACTGCCCATATCTCAACATCACCATCACTTTCATTATGATTAATAATATTAAATGTTATATATTATTATTAGTGATGTTTACAAACTGCATCACATCACCTAAATAAATATGGGTTCCCTTATGAGTCTGGTTCCTCTCAGGGCTCAGGGTTCCTTCCTTGCCACCGTCCCCACCTCGTCTGGGATAAAATGTTTCTGTAAATCTGGTTTTGTTAAAAGTGCTTTATGAATAGAATTAAACTGAACTGAGCAATGTGATTGGCTGGTTATATACTTGTGCTAACAAGCAGTTAAACAGGTGTACCTAATCAAGTGGCACTGTGAGTGTATTATGGAGCATTGAATTATACACGTCCAGGAAGTGCAGGAATATTATGCAATAAAAATAAAATTGTAATTATAATTGTCTTTTTTTTTTAATAAGAAAGTAAAAAAATTGAGTTTGGGGATTGAGTTGGGGGACACGATATTTCCAGACAGGTTTCAGTCAATAATGAAATAATCTTGGACCTAGTCAGGGTTAATGTTGTGGCAATGGAGAACATACACAAAAATGGCTGTTATTAAGAGACACAGAGAGAGACAGAGAGGGTGAGAGAGAGAGAGAGAGAGAGACACATGCTGACATAGATGCTTCATCTGACATCATGCAAGAATGTGCACAAATACAGGTGCAGAAAAGGGCCTAGACACCAAAAGGAAGACCAGATGGAGGATAAACTTATCCTGAAAAAGTGTTCTTTGATTCTCTCAAAAAAAACGTATTCACATAAAGCGATCAATAAATCACATAAATATTAATCAATCAATCAATAAAAGTGATAAATTACATCCTGGTACAATAAAAAAAAAACTGACCAGTACAATTTGGGTTTAGTTCATTTAATCTGGTCCCCATCGAATGCCTTGGCCCTTGGGTGCAAGGACTGAGGAGACTAGTGTAATAGTGGAAAGGCAGCCTTACTGTACTTCTCCTCTTTGCACCTCTGCAGGATCTCTAGGCTTCTCTGGTGCACAGGGTGATGCAGAAAGCTAAAACTATCCACACATTTCATTACAGCACATGGAGCAGCAGCATCATGCCCTTGGGAAGCACAAAAAAGAGAGAGATAAATGTAGAGATACAGAAGAGACGGATAAGACGGGGGGGGGAAATAGGTGTGCAATTTACTAGAGGATCATCTGCAAAGATTTCAAACAGAGATAAAGAGAAAGAGAGAGAGAGAAAGAGAGAGAGAGACGTCTTAGTGACGTCTTACTGATGCACTCACCGTTGTCCGTCCTGCACATCCTCCTAACCTAAACCACTATTTCAGTGAGAATGATGTCACCTGTAATTAGCTCTCTCTTCTCTGCTTTCTGTCTTTTTCGGGAAAGTTAAATATTACTGGTCAGTCTAGCTTCATTATGTGAATTAAAATGAAGAGTGGCTCGTTTTCAGCAGGCGGCAACATCAGGTCATTCATCTTTGGCGAAACACACAGATCATTCCTAAAGCGGTGATGCTGTACAACGTGTGTTTGTGTGTGTGTGTATAATATATACACTATATGGCATAAGAAAAAGGGTTATTTAAACTAGAGCTGGTGTCAAACGCTAGGAAAAGCGCTACAATTGAATTACTGCCCAACTACTGACCGTTACAGCGTGCTGAGGTTATTAATAATAATTTTACTGAACATGATTGAAAAAGCTCTAAAACTCACCATCGGTCAGTGTTTCGTATTCAATCTGTTAATTCTAAAGTAAAAGCCGTCCCTTGACATCTCCCGTAGCTCCCTGATCTGAAACTTACCAGTCTTCTTCGCCGAGTGTCTTCTTCCCGCCTCCCTGAATGCCACCACGGCTCTGCAGTAAGCACGCAGCACGGCCCAGCGGAACGTAGCCACCGGGTCGATGCCGATCAAGCCACCGATGAATGCGTTTCTGCTGCTCTTCAGCAGAGCTACGATATCCGGCCGCATGTGGTCTGTGTTCTTCTCCCTGAAGTCCTGAGGGTGGAGGAGGAGAGACAGTTGCTTACTGCTAATGAAGCTAAAATACAAAAGTGACATTGGTTCAAACCCGGGATTTGTGCTGTGAGTCGACAGCACTATCCACTGCGCCAGGGTTCAATATGACCCCAGTCGGCCCAACCCTTTGCAGCTAGAACAGCTTCAACTTGAAGGTGTGTAGTGATTGACTGCAGAAAGTTGGCAAACTCTTCGCACTATGCCAATCAGCTTCCGCTGACCCCCGCTCCGTCAGTTTACGTGGCCTACCACTTAGTTGCTGTCGTTCCCAAACACTTCCCTTTTCTTATAATACAGCTGACAGTTGACTGTGGAATATTTATGAATGAGGACTGGATTTGATACACAGGTGGCATCCTATCACAGTTCCATGCTGGATTTCTCTGAGCCCATGAGAGCGACCATTCTTTCACAAATGTTTGTAAAAACAGTCTGCATGCCTAGGTACTTAATGTTATACAACATTACACACCATGGAAGTGATTGGAACACCTGATTCCGATTATTGGAATGGGTGAGCAAATACTTTTTTTTATAAATATACAGGTGCTGGTCATAAAAATAAAATATCATGATAAAGTTGAATTATTTCTATAATTCCATTTAAAAAGTTCAACTTGTGCTTGTATATTATACACATCCATTACACACAGACTGATATATTTCAAGTATTTATTTTAATGTGTCCATTTTTTCCACAGTTGTTGATTCACTGTTAAATTGTCTGGTATCTGTAATCTTAAAGGCAGACAGCCACAGCCCTATAGATATGCCACAGCACGCCAACACACAAGTCAATATATAATCTCAGCTTTTATCAATTCCCACAAGACTATTTCCACAAGATCTTTAATTGTGTCATTCATCGAAGTCTTCATCACATGGCTTTCTAATCATGCTGTTCCTCAGAATGTGAAATATTTCCTTATAAGATATGTGGCCATCCCCATTCGGGTCATATATATCAAAACAGAATGTAATTTTTTCATCCAGTGTCCCTCTGAGAAACACAGCTAGTCCCGTGATCTGCTCTGTAACGCTGATAAAAATATTGTCCTTGATAAAGACAACATATGGTCTATCCTCAGATCTTCTGAAACTTCAGTCCCAATCTCAGCTTCCAGCATTGTGTTAAAGAGCCGAATCAGGCATTTTACATTCCAACAAGCAAGCAGTATTTCCAGTTAAAAGGCATAAGTAACACACTATGCTCAAATAATGCAGTGCCAAGCATGTCCCCCTGCTTGAGCTGGTACATGTCTAGGCCTGTCAGAGAGCCAGAGAGAATATAGATGATCTGCAATCAGAATCCAGATTCTCATTCTAGCTATAGAAATTATATTATAGGCTGTAATTTTTGCAAAAGAAGGATCTACTAAATATTGATGTAATTTTTATGTGTAAGTGCACAAATGTATGCACCTGTCTAATTTTGTTTGAATAATTATTGTGCACTTTGTGTAAATTCTATAAACTTCTCAATTATTGATCTGCTATGTGTTATATTTAACTAAAATTGCTGATCCCAACAACCAATGATTTATAAAGCAAAATCATAAAAATTATCAGGTGTGCTCAAAAATTTTCATACCACTGTAGATCTTGGTTCCAAGACCTGCGGCTCTTTTCTGTATTTCTATGTAAATTCCAGTCTAGCCTTCTGATTTTTATTGCTAATGAGCCGTTTGTATTTTTGCGTATGGCTTCATGCAGATATTCTTGTCTGATACCAATCAGCACTTTATAGGTTCATAGTAAGATTTTAGAATCAGTGCCGATATTGACACTGAACCAGTCGGGTGATGTGGTTTTATCTTTTGGTTCTAATAAGAACATCCATTCAGAAAGAGATCATCCAATCTAGAGGTGACGAATGTATGAAGTATGATGAAGTATTTCTGCATCATGCTGTGAAAATCATATTTCTTATATTACAGAAGACTAAGCTGGACATATTATCTTATCATTATCTGAATATTTTTAATATAGATGAGATTTAGCTTTATTATTGTTATTTAATTGGTGAAATTGCAACTTACTTGAAAAATGTTTCCTAATAAAAATATGCACTATTCTAGATGCAAATAAAACATTTTTATAATAACATGTGATCTTGGACCTGATTTTGAGATATGCCTGTGGTTGTTTTATATAGTTTACCTTTGATAAGAAGAAAAACCATTAGGCTATATGCTATTATCAGGAGATATTACACACCCATGCCATCAGAGAAGTTGGCTTTTGAACTTTGTGCTATGACCTTCAAATAATATCACGATATTTTGCGATTATGATGTAATGTTACGATTATGGTGACCATGGCGGCCATTTTGAAGCCGGTCATTTTGGATCCAACTTATTTAGGTGTGTCCATATAATTGGCCCACCCTGTAGTATATGTTTTTAGATTTCTTCATATCGTCCACCTCTGGAATCTTGGTCCTAGGTGTAAAGGTGTTTTGTTTCTCTGTGTTCTGTAACCCACCTGAACTGGATCCTTCTGGTTCTGTCGGTGCTGTGTTTGCTCGTCGTAAAGAAGCAAAACTCACAATTCTCTTGCACTCCCTTGTAAATGTGTGTAGATGCCGAGGAAGATAGTGTATGACCAGCTGAACCATATCCTGGTGTCTGAAACAAGTCTGCCGGACAGCCTCATCCTCATCAACAGCAGCGACTGGCAAGGACAGGTAGTGACCGACTACTGTTTAAAATACAAAACCAATTCACTTTGTGCAAAAGAGAAAGGTTTATAAGAGAGTAGTGACCCCAGCCCCTTGTTGTACGGTTTGGAGCCGGTGGCACTTACTAAGAGACAGGAAGCAGAGCTGGAGGTGGCGGAGCTTAAGATGTTGGGAGTGACCAGGATGGACAGGATTAGGAATGGGAACATAAGTGGAACACCACAGGTTGGATAATTGGGACACAAAATTAGAGAGGGCAGATTAAGGTGGTTTGGACATGTCCAGAGGAGGGACAGTGGATATATTGGTAGGAGGATGTTAGAGATGGAGCTGACAGACAGGAG
>JAOUQT010000004.1:3016462-3031377 GCA_025769995.1 Xyliphius kryptos | reverse complement strand
AGTTATGTTTCAGCAGGGCAACAAGTCAAAACACACCAGCAAGCAAACTCGTCTTCTCTCACACCAACTACCTGCATGTCTACATTGACCACATATATATCTCCCCTCTTTCTTTTTCCTCTCTGCATCCTGCTCCATCTCAAAAGATTCTCCTACCAATATATCCACTGTCTCTCCTCTGCACATGTCCAAACCATCTCAATCAGATCTCTCTAACATTGTCTCCCAATTTTCCAACCTGTGCTGTCCTCTGATGTTCTCATTTTTAATCCTGTCCATCCTGGACACTCTACTCCCAAAGACAAAACCTTAACATCTTAAGCTGCGCCACCTCCAGGTCTGCTTCAAGTGTCTTAGTCAGTGCTTATCCGGGGCCGGGTTGCAGAGGGAAACAGAGATTTTCCTGGGCCAGCCGAGAGACATAGTCCCTGTCCCTCCAGAGTGCCCTGGGGGAGGGTCTTTCCTAGGGGAGGACTTGCCTGAAATGCCTCCCTATTTAAATTCACGCTGTTACAGTATGTCTTTATCTGATTGTTGCCTAAATGTGTTCGGAGACTACATTTTGATCTTGGTGATGATGTGAAGGTATGTACTGGAGTGATGTGGACACACTTGTCACTTACACAACGAGTGTCAATAGTGTGTGAAGTTCAGGCAGAGTTCAGCAGAGTGGCAAATAACAGACTTTTTTTCTTTTTTTAAACCGAGACGCCTGCGATTTAAACAGAAAGTGACCCAGCCTCTGTGTGTGTGTGTGTGTGAGTGTGGAATTCTGGGCATAATCTGTGAAATTCCTAACGTTTCTGCCGGTTGCTGGGAGTGGCATTTGGTCTGGAAGTTGAGAAAGATGGAAGCGGTGATGGCAGTCAGAATGGAATTGGCCACTAACACACAGAGGGAGGAGGAAAGCTGATCACCTATGAAATGCACACATAACCTCATTCATTCGCCTGTCCGCTTAATCCACACGATGCCCACACGGCAATTTTGGGTGTGAGGGGCAGGAACAACCCTAGACAGGGCACCAATCCATTGTACGGTGCATTCACACCTACACGGTCACGCAGCTTTACGCACTAACCGGGAATGTAGAGACACGAATTACCTTAACATGCATGTCTTTGTAAAGCAGGAGGAAACCGGAGTGCCTAGAGAGAACCCGGACGAACTTGTGGAGAACATGCAAACTGGGGTGATGTGAAGCGACAGCACTACCCACTGCGCCACTGTGATGCCCCCATAGAACCTCCTGAGCATGAACATATTTACAGAAAGCCACTCGGATATGTACGGTACGAAAAGCAGAGAAACTGGCAGCCGGGCATGAAACCACCCTCCATTTTTGTACTTCTCTTTTACAATGACTGTGTCTAATCGTCCCTTTCCTGATAGACACACAACCCCGTCTCATTCACCCGCCTTCATCTACCCTGATGGTCAACTTCCTGTTGGAGCTTACGTCACATCTGGGAACAACCTCTTGACTTCAACACACTGAACACTACACACATTTATATAATCTGCTGGATGGGATTCCCTCCCGAGTCTGGTTCCTCTCGAGGTTTCTTCCTCTTATCATGTCAGTAAGTTTTATCCTTGTCCATTGGGTTTATTTATTAGTGATTGTTCACTAATGGTCATTCCAAGATAAATTTACAGCAATGTATTAAAATATCAGCCATGTGTGTGCCATCACATGATAACTACCACCTGGGGGTGAAGGAGGGAAACCAGCTGCTTCCTCCACAACATGTGACTCCATCCGGTGCATCTATGTTCAGTATTCGATTTCCATCTCTCTATATATTTCTCCGTCTCTCTATAGATCTCTCAGACTCTCTATACATCGCTCTGTCTACCTCAAGATCGCTCCATCTCTCTATACATCTCTCTATAGTTTGTTCCATCTCCATATAGATCGCTCCATCTACCTCTAGATCGCTCCGTTTCTCTATACATCGCTCTATCTACCTCTAGATAGCTCCGTCTCTCTACACATCGCTCCGTCTCTCTACAGTTTGTTCCATCTCCATATAGATCGCTCCATCTACCTCTAGATCGCTCTGTCTCTCTAAAGATTGCTCCATTTATCACTCAAACTCTCCATCTCTACTATCCATCTCTCCATCCATCCATTGGAAATGTACCCACCCACCTACTATCATAACCCTACAGCTGCCTGGCATCCTTCTGAAACGGCAGGCTGTGTGAGGTTTACAGTTTGTGCCATATTGGGACGCAGTGCTCAGATGAGTTAAATTGGTTAAATACATGCATTTATTTAGATGGAGATCAAGCTCCACCCACTGTATCGACAGTGTGGGAAGACACACCTTTTCTCAATTAAGAGAAGCGACTATTTTAATTTTGATCACTTTTATTAATCCCTAGAGGGAAATTGTTCTCTGCATTTCACCCATCCAGGTGTGAACACCCGGGGCTGTGTGCTGCCCCCATTGAGGAGCACGGGGAGTGCCTAGAGTGGGGATCAATGAAGTCAATAAAGAGATGTGCTGCAGCGTGAGACATTTCTGCCTGGTGTGGAAAGTGCATCATGTGAAAGGAACACTACCGGTCTGATGCACCATATGAAACGATGATCTGTACACGTGCATGTGTGCGTACTGTTTAATATGCAGAGTTGTGCGAATACACACGTGACGCACGTGACGCAGGAACAACAACAACACAGTGTCACAGGAGATGAAAGAGGGAAAGTGGTTATGGGGGAAATGACTGCATGGTTTGAAAAGCTGTTTTTCCTCAAGAGATCAGTCTTTCTGGGAACAATGAGATGAGTTTCCTCACCATGTGCACACACACACACACACACACACACACACACACACAGGAGTCCACACATTAGACGTATTTAGAAGTTAGTTGAGTGGTTGGTTACCTGACTGAGGTAATGGTATTCTTCAGGTTTGAGGAGGTGGAATGCCGTCCTCTCCTTGTCACTCGCACCTGCCAGCAGGTAGTAAAACACATGGTAGTTCCTGTAGGTAAACACACACACACAGAGTGAAAAGCGAGAGTGCAACATATTCTCCACTGTTACAGACATTCAGCAGTCATACACAGGAAAAGTGTGTCACTTCCCCTTAGCAGAGGGTCAGTGAGCAAGGCGTGCTGCTGGAGGTCAAGGGTCACAGAGCAGCTGGAGCTGGAGGTGAACTACTCGTTAATTTGTGGGAGTTTGAGGTCAGCTTTTAGTTTCAATAAGTGACCATGACGAATACATACTGACACAAAGACACACACGTAATCTAACTCAGACCTCTTTCTCTCTCAAACACATACACACGCCAAAAACAAAACACCTGTAGGACATACACTGAAAAACTATTGCATTAGGAACACATGGCAGGTGGAATTGTCCAGATGGGCAATTATTAGCTGTCAAATAAGCTAAAGCCTGGTCAACTACACAGCAGAAGGCAACATATACCAGCTATAAACAAACAGAGCAACCTTAGTGACATTGACTGTGGACACATGGGCAGCCAAGACGTGTCAGGGTTTCTGCCAGAGATACACTTCCTGTGCCACGGTATAATATGTGTACCAGGAATGCTGCCCATCCACAAACATATGGTTGATCCGGGAGGCGAGTGCCGAGCTAGAGGAGCTGCCAAAGCTGGATTGGGTCAACTTGCATATGGAGAATGTTTGCCACCCTATAGGGTCTCTATGGTGTAATTGTTCAGAATGGTGGGTCCAACGTGAAGTAATCTTGGGCTGACCCACGAGATTAAAATGAACTGCGGACATAAATTATTATTGAAGCATGGTATTGGGTGGGGTGTTGAGGTGGGCAGGGATTAGAAATAATGAATTTTGGTGGTCAGAAACTGATGGTTCAACACATGAAGGTCAAAAGCAGACAGATTAACCTTTTCCAATCACGTGACTTGGGAGGCGGATTATACAACGCAACACGTGGCCCAATGGTTCCCACATGTGACCTTTTCTACACAAACGAGGACTTATTCACGCTCCTGGCTCCGTTGCGCAGCTGTATGCAGGATTTATTTTGTGTGATGCAGGCGAAGAGACAGCGAACGAACAAGCATTGTGTTGAGAACTATAACCCAGCTGGAGGAATAACATCAATCACAAAAAAATACAGGGTTCATACCTTTCGTTGTGCTCCTGATAGACAAGACGAGACTTCTCTAGCAGGTACTTCTCCACGTAAGCGCTGGAACACAGGTGATATATTAATGACACAGATAAAAAAAAATTATTACACTACATCTTTACATACAGGTGGCACGCTGTATCAATGGATAGCGCTATTGCTTCGCAGCAAGAACGACCCGGGTTCGACTTGGGAAATTTCCTTGTGGAGTTTGTTCTCCCCGTGTTCGCACAAGGTTTCTCCAGGTGTTCCAGAGAGAATGTAGGAAGAAGATATTTAATAAAGGAGTCTCTAGTATCTTTCTTACAGTCACAGAAAAAAATACAACCTTCACACTTTCTAGTTCAGAGATGTTCAATAATAATATTATTATTAATAATAATAATAATAATAATAACAAAACAACAACAATAATAGTAAAAATAATAATAAAATAATAATAATAACAATAACTAATATTAATAAAAAAACAATAGTAAAAAAATAATATAAATAATAAAAATTATAAAACAACATTAATAATAAATAATAAACAATAATAAAAATAATAACTAATAATAAAACAATATTAATAATAAAACGATATTAATGATAAATAATAAGAATTCTAATAATACACAATAATAACAATAGTAATAATTACAATAATATTAATAACAATAAGAATAATATAAATAATAATAATCATAACAATAATATAAATAATAAAATAAATAATTATAATAAAACAATATTAATAATAATAATAATACTAATAAACAACAATAATAAGGTAGTAATTATCACCATGATTACATTTAGATTGAGCTATTGACATCAGGAACAATCACAGCTACACACTCCTCTCTTCCTGTCTATTGGGACTCAAATCAAAGGACTCGAACATCAAAAGCGGATGCTGATGTCTATATTTATCTCTGTATGATTTGGCACAAACGGAACTCCTGGTTTATACGCACTGACCAGATTAACCCTATATCCCCAGTGCTACTGCAATAATAACCACGCTATAAGGACACGTCGATAAACACTGTACATACAAACTCAACCAGTCAGTGGTGGAGTGTGGATTTACACACAGCAAAGTGTCTCAAATGTCTTATAGCGTAGTATATACGTAAAGAAGGGAAAACATCGACAGCTGTGATCAAAATAACATCTGTCCATCATGACTAAGCAGAAATAGTACTACACAGGTAGGAGTCATAGAAACCTAACAGACCCAACATCCATGATGTGCTTCTGCTCTGTGGAACGGATTAATTCATTGAAAGGGGCGTGTTCAAATAATGTGCCGTTCAGGTGTGAATCAGGTGAGCCCTCATTTACGGGTGAAGTCAGTATGTAGTCAGAACAGTGTACTTTGATTAAAAAGTAGATTGGGGAGGATAAATCAAATCAATCAAAGACGGCATCAAGTTACCAGTGAGTACAGCGACAGTTAGAAGACGTCTGTGTGAAGCTAAATCTATTAGCAACATGTCCCCACAAAGTCCCAGTGTTAAAAATAAAGACACGTACTGAAGATGATACAATTTACCAAAGAACCCATCAAATGGACTAAAGAGTGATGGAAACACATTTTGTCAGCTGATAAAAGTAAGATTGTTCTTTTCGGGTCCAAGGTCCACAAACAGTTCATCAGACAAACCCCAAACCACACTCTGAATACAGCAAAACATGGTGGTGTAAGCATCATCATATGGGCATAGTTCTCTATGGTACCGGGCCTAATTACCATATACCAGGGATCGTGGACCAGTTTAAATAGGTCAAAATACTCGAAGACGTCATGTTGAAGAGGAAATGCCCTTGAATTGGGTATTTCATCAAGACAACGACACCAAACACAAACACACCAGTAACGAGGAGCACTTTAATTCCAGTGGTCCGGAACCAAAGTTCCCCAGACCTTAATCCAGTGAGAGCAAATCCAGATGTGAAGAACATCTCAGAACCAGTTGTGATTTAGAATATAAAAACTATACTTATGATTGTGATCTTTATTAAGTTTTACACACACTGCTATTACATTGAATACAGCTGTAAATATTCTAATATAAAACCCCAGTGTGACAGGGCACATTCAGACACACGTTTTGAGCACTCTCTTACCCTCGGACAGTGCCGCTCTCCTGATAGTTGACTTGGATGAACTTGCCGAAGCGGCTCGAGTTGTTATTGTGGGCGGTCTTGGCGTTGCCGAAAGCCTGGAAAGAGAAGAACAGAGGGCAATTGTTGTAAATGATCCAGTGGCTTCGATTTGCAAGAATAATGACATACAATAACAACAACCCCCGTGTACACAACGCCAGAGCAAACACCGGGGCAAACAATAACACTAAACCGGGACGCTAAATTTCCTGAGTGCAGCTAAAAATAATATGGTACAATATATGGAGGAGAGTTGAGTAAATATGTCATCATCTCGCAAACTTTATGTGGAGAGTTACACCATTTGAAATACATACATCCTGTGATCGGAGCTCGCTTGAAAAGGCTTAGAAAATAGAATTAAAAGCCAAGGTGTTATAAACCTGATGACCAATAAATTACAATTTAGGTCGGATTCGATCACGAAGATAAAGATTTCATTGGCGATTACGTCAATATCTACACTGATCTATCAAGTGTTGACCTGTCCACTAATCAGCAGTAGGCAACATTTACCAGATTTGTAGGTAAGCCAAGTACCTTTTTGCCTTTGCCACCTGGAGACTTGGTAACATCATTTCATGTACCACAGCAACATATGTGTACCAATAGAGATTCAACGATTAACATTAATCCAGCCAAAGGTCAAACAGAGGGTGGCCATGTGTGGTTCATTTTAGAGGTGAGAGCAATGGGGATGCAACATCATATATGCGTCAAATTGCATGTGGAGGACGTCCACCGCCTTATGGGGTCTGTTTCCTGACGACTGCAGACTTGATCAAACCCATTATTCTGCAGATGTTCATTGTGAGACCAGCCCCGTTTTATGGTTTGGCACTGACTAAGAGACAAGAAGCAGAGCTGGAGGTGGCAGAGATTAAGATGTTGGGGTTCTCGTTGGGAATGACCAGGATGGACAGGATTTGGAACGAGAACATCAGAGAGACACAGCAGGTTGAAAATTGGGAGACAAAGTCAGAGAGCCAAGACTGAGATGGTTTGGACATGTGCAGAGGAGGGACAGTCGATATATTGGTAGGAGGACGTTAGAGATTGAGCTGACAGGCAGAAGACAGAGAGGAAGAACAAAGAGGAGATATATGGATGTGGTCAATGTAGACACAGAGGTAGTTGGAGTGAAAGCAGAAGATGTAGAGGACAGAGCGAGGTGGAAACTATCGACTCGCTGTGCTGACCCCTGATAAAGGGGTCAGTTTGAAATATTTTAACTTGCCTTGAAATAATTGAGATATGGTCACATTCCTGCACCTTTATACTTTGTATTTGTAACTTTTGGCACAAGGCTGAAAGCACACCATGTTACTGGGTATCTTGGTATTCTGTACAGTACGTTCTACTGGAACTGAAATATACAATCCTGTCCCAGCAGGATTATTCCCGTATAAAGACTTAGAATTCTAGACTTGGTATACTCCGGGCATACTCGATTTGGAAGCTCTTCGAGTGCCCTGCACAGAATCCTGACCTCAACTCCACTGAAATGAACTGAGAACTTGACCGCACCCTGACATCCATCTCAGAATTCAATGCTGCACCTCACTATGGCTGAATGAACACACGTCCCGTCTGATACAAGTCACATTCCTGAAAAAAAGTCTTGCAAGAAAAGTATCTGCAAAGGGAGGCGCAACAAACGCATGCCGCTGGCTTTGGTGTGCATGTGCCAGATTGGCAGCTGTTCCTGGGTAAAAAAATGTTTTGAACTGCCTGCAAGGTCATGCACAGAGAAAACCGGAATTCCTTTTAATCTTAAAAACCACATGCTCGGGAAAAACGATTAGGGAATCACTACTTTGAGATGATGTCATCTTTGAGATGATGTCGCCGTACCATTCTACTTGTACTTGGTCCGGATTTTAGACACGGCTAACACGGCTAGCTTCCACAAATCTTCCGCCATGATTTTCCGCCTTGAAGTAGATTTAAAATCCTCTCATTTGCTTCCAGTCAAACCGCTTTGTGAGTCGGATCTCCAGTGTTGTTGATCCAGGGGTTTCTTCAAGTCTTCCGTCATTTTTATCTCAGATTAGAGCGTTTCCGTAAAAGCAATCGTGGCTGACCACAACAATTATACTTCCATCTTTTTTATTGTTTCTTTATATTAGAAGATTGGATTCATACAAAAAAAACAAAAATGGTGTTACTATCACTCGTACCAGGGGGTTGTAGAGAAAGTAAACCTTTCCCTTTGGGCGTTTCCGACATGGTTGTAGCGAGTGGTCAGTGAACAAACACTATGACTTATAAAAAACACGGCAGCTGTTGTGTAAGAGTTATAAGTTTGCAATGCTGCAAATGCCATGATGACCAGAAACATTCACTGCAGCAACCACCACACCTTCCTCTTCAGCCTGCCTCGTGTTGTACAGCTGCCCGGATTGGGAAGCAGTTCCTCGTTATATAAATGCCAGAGTTATTTGTAGCTGCACCACAAGTAAACAAATTCCACCAGCCAGTCACTTTGGGCTGCCTTTGTCCGTCTGGAGAACGGCCGGTCCACTCCCTTCCCTCCCATCAAGCGGGGCGATTATGCGCTCTCTAAAGCACTGGGGCGCACACAAGGGATTTCCACCACCCAGTTCTAATTCCAGATCCAGCACAGACAGTCTCTCCCTCTCTCTCTCCCTCTCTCTCTCTCTCTCCCTCTCTCTCTCTCTCCACAGTATGACACATTTTTAAAAAGTGGACTCAAGTCATCTCTCTTCGGATTATAGTACAGATGGCTGCTGGATTTAGCTTGACAACCTAAATATATTTCTCTCTCTTTAGACAGGATGGGAGAAGCCAAATGTTGTGCAGCTCCGTGTATGACTCATTAACAGAGGCTTAAAGACGTTGTCATGTTGGACACAGTTTGGCAGAGACCTACCTCCAAGCGGAAATAGGTCACACGGAGACGGCCAAGTCAGTAATTAAAGATGTCAACCTCAGTTGATTTACGCAAGAAGAACACAGAAGTGTTTTCTGTCCGTCAATGTCCTGAATCAAAGTGCATAACGGGGGTGTGTGTGTCATGCCTGGTCTGAGCATCCCAATCACTTGTCAGACAACTGAGCTGCCCAGGCTGCATTAGGAGGGTTAAAGTCTTAAAAATAAATCATTACTGGATCATCCAATGTTCTTGTGACATGCCCCTCTGAATCAAACAGACGGCTCTGGCATTCTCAGTGCAAGACCAGCTGCAGTTTTTGTCCAGAGTTTGTAACATTCATAAAGAAGGCATCGAGTCCATCTGTTTTTCAAGAACATCGTGACTGGATGGGCCTGGGCCTGGGCAGTCACATGTGCGATGATTAAAGACAGAAATATTAGTCTTTTCATTTCTTAACATGAGGTAATGCTTAGTAGAGGAGAAGCAGGAGTCTTTTTCAAGTTAAGGAGAGGCAGAGAACTGGCCATCACTCCCACATGGCCCATGATCTGCAACAGCTCACCACAAGTATGAAACGTCCATGTGCTGATTAAATAACCATCATCACATGCGAGAAATGCAAATGCCCACACCAAAGTGTCCCGGTCTGGTACAGGGAACATGTCTGAATATTAATCATCACCCTCTGTGTCCTGCCTGCTACATTCAAGCTCCATACACAGTATCTCATATGTGACTTGTTCAGAAGAGCTGATGTCTAGAAGCATGTGAATGACCGGGGACAACTGCTTTCCCATGGCCATTGCTCACAGCGTGCTACTATAATTGGCTCCTGAAATTGTGGAAGTGCTTTTCCTGGATTTTTGTCAACATACCTTCAGGCCAAGCTCCAGGTCTGGACTTGGCTTAATTCCCCAAAAGGTTTGACTGTTACTTAAACCTGAACATTAACAGCAAAGCTACGACTGAGGTATCACAGGGCACAGAAGCATCACCGGGCACAGAGGCATCACAGGGCACAATCACATCAACTTTAAGCAAGAGAATTCGTCATTATACTTTCATACAAGCAAATAAATGTGTGACGGTGTCCCACACCGTGAGAAATTGTGTCAATATACCAACATTTGGGAAATTCACGAAGCTGCAATAGCTGGCCCTTGCATTGGTCAAACTACCCTTATGATCATAGTATTGCCTCCGTCAGGTAAGGTAAGTAGTGAAATGGCATTTAGAGCATTGCCAATCAACAAACTGGAATGTTTTTGAGTACAGGTACAAACCCCAAATTAAACAGTAACCACAATAATCAGTTCAGACAGCAGTGTTACTCACCGTACTGAGCGGCACAATATTAACAATTTCCGGCATTAGAAAGACGCTCTTATCCATAGCTTCTTACATATCAGCTGTAAATGGATAGGGTAATGGATAGGGTTGAGGGCTTGGGACCAAAAGATCGCCGGTTCGCTCCCTGCTCCAGGCAGGGATTTAGAGCCACCTAAGCCTCAATTGTTTCCTGTGCACCTCAATAGGGGGCAGCAAACTGTTGGCACTGTTGGATCCCTGACCCCTAACCCTCCCCGATTCCAGTGGTGCTTTAGAGCTTGGCCGTCTCTGAGCTCCGACTTCTCCAAGTATTTGTCCAAGTATTTAAGAGACTGAAATATTAAATAAATATAAATAAATTAAATAAAGGAAAGGAAAGACAGATCCCAGCTTTAGCACCAGCCGTCTGGATGCAATTAAAACGTCTGCCTGGAATAAAACAGTAGACATCAGTTCTGCACGGTACGGAAGTATTTATCCGAGGCTCAAATACATCCCAGGGCAAACAGTTTTCCTACGGACTAACCAACACCTGGAGGAACAGATGCAAGCTAATGAGGAATTGCTGTATCTGGAGTTGGAATACGATCCCTCTGATCTAACAGCGCCCAGTTACAACAAGAAAGATCAATTCGTTATTTCAAGCTCTGAATTATCATACATACTGAAGTAGAGCGTCCTGGAGCATTAGCAACTGGAGTTTGATTCCCCTCAGGATTTCAAAAGCTGGCAAGAGACTGGCACGCTCAAGCAATCGGTTTATCCATACACCACAGAGCACGTCAACTATTGCAAGGCGCTGCCCGTGTTAGACATGACATGACATCCGGTTCGTGAAAACCCAGAGAAAATCATCTGCAGGGACAAACTGGGACGGAGCTTCATTCGCTACAGAACCAATAAAAAGAATGTCTCTGGGGGAAAGTATTTGTGCTTTGTAAATAGTTTAGATAAACTTGATGCGAGTGCTACACTATATTGCCAAAAGTATTCGATCACCTGGATTTACTCACATATGTATCTGCTCGACCAGGGAAACCCATATCGTCTGATCTCGGAAGCTAAGCAGGGTCGGGCTGGTAAGGATTAGAGACTACCTGGGAATTATATGGGCACTTTGGGGCTAGACATACACTTGCCAGCTCCTGGCATTGCTTTTGGTTTCATTCAGACACTTGTGCACATGCTCAGGAAGCGTTCAGTCGTGACTCAGGTGTGTGACACGTTCTTCCTGTCCATCATTTCATTCATTCTCTTCCTCTGACTCATTCCTGACATCTCTCTCTTTCACACACACACACTTTGTAAACAGTGTTACACCGTAAGGAAATTCCTGAAGAGAGATGATGATGAAGAAATATAAAGACACATGTATACGAGGTTTCAAGAGTACAGTACTGAGGGTTCACGATTTACCCCAACATTTCTACAATTCCCCAAAATATATGTAACATGGAAATAAAAAAAAACGATGCAGTGTTTTTTTACGTGTTCTTTGAATTTCTATTTAACTAAATACAGCATGATAAAGTAATTTAGAACTAGTAATTAAATGGCACTGACCGGCCACTTTATTAGGTACACCTTGCTAGCAAAAGCAAGTTTCCTTAATTGGAAACTGCCATAATTCTTATTACATTTCCAACAGAGATAAACAGTGGTCTACATTCCATGGTTGTAACCAGTGTTCATTTGAGTTACTGTCGTCTTTCCATCATCATCATCATCATCATCATCTCCAACCAGTATGTCCATTCTCCTCTGACCTCTCACATCAACTGTCCCTCACTGGTTTCTGACCATTCTCTGTAAACACTAGAAATGGTTGTGTGTGAAAATCCCAGTAGATCAACAGTTTGTGAAAATAATCAAAACCAGCAGCGTCTGGTACCAAGAAACATACCACGCTATTCAAAGTCACTTAAATCACATTTATGACCAATTCTAATGGTCAGTTTGTACTTCAAGTTGTTATTGACCTCCTCTACATCACCAAATACACCGAGTAGTGACTATGTGATTGGACGATTAGATATTTGTATCAACATGTGACCTAATAAAGTGGCCAGTGAGTGTATATGATAGATGATGTTAATCATGATTTGGTGGTCTCTTTTGTGAGGTCACACACTAATGTTGGACGAGAATACCTGGCTCTTGGTCTCTGCTCTAATTCATCCCAAAGATGTTCTATGGGTTAAGTGCAGGACAGACAAGTTCATCCACACCAGACTCTGTCACCCATGTCTTTATGGACCTTGCTTTGTGCACCGGTGCACAGTCATGTCAGAAGAGAAAGGGGTCAGATCCAAACTGTTCCACTAAGTTGAGAGCATGGAATTGTCCAAAATGTCTTGGTATGCTAAAGCATTCATACACCTGTGACCATGGAAGTGATTGAAACACCTGATTCTGTTCATTTGGATGGGTGAGCAAATACTTTTGGCAACAGAGTGTAACCAGTGTTTTTTTTTTTTTTTACATTTACTTCAGGTCTAATCTAAAATCATTCTGTACTCAAACCAGCGGGATGTCCGAGAGTATTCCGACTCGTACCTCAATCGGAATAGAGTAGTCTGACTGATATTGTTTCCGATTGAATAATGTGGCTAATAATCTGATAAATAAAAGAACAATATCCATATAAACGTGTATCCGATTACATTTCCAAACAGAATGTACTGCGCGGAAATTCCGTTTCCTCTCGGAATCTGTGAGTGACTTTTTCCCGCCGGTCTTTACTGCAAATTTTCGTCCAGATGTTTCTTTGGTGTCCAAGAGTTTTCCAAATAATATCTCAATCTTAATAGAATATGTCCATGTGGACACCTCATTCAGAAGACAGTAGTCTAACTGGGGTCATTCTGATTACGTATTCTTTCCGATTAATATCCGTGTAAACATCTGTATCCGATTACGTTCCCAAACGGATCATTTATCTACATACTGCGCAGGTGCACGAGTCATAACGGAAATTTCACTTCCTCTCGGAATCCGTGAGCGACTTTTTCCCACCGGTCTTTACTGCAAATTTTCATCCAGATGTTTCTGTTCATCAGCGGTGGATCTGGCAACCGGCGTATGTGCCTCGGGATGCTGCAGAAACTGACGTGTTCCTTTCACATTTTCGTGAAATTATTTGAAAGCAACCAAAGAAACTGATCCGTGTTGCACACAGCGGAATTTGTCCGCTGCATTTACACACTGGTCAAGTGAGAACATGTACCCGGAGCAGCGTGCACAGTGCCCAGTGAGCAACTGGGGGTTAGCACTTCAGCCATAACTTGTAGGTACTTGGAATCGACCTGGTCCCCAACTAACGACGGCATAAACTGAAGTCTCGGGTAACGTTTTGCGTCTCCTCTCTGGCCGAACTGACGTGATGCTTGTCGTCATGGTAACGTGTACGGTAAAAGTATCTCTACATAAGCGTGTCATACCTACTGCTTTATTTGGAGGTTCTGGTTATGTTTCGATCGGACCCTGAGTGTGAGATCAAAACAATGACGTGACCTCTTGACTCTTGTTATTTGAAGGAATTAGGAGTTTTTAATGACCGTGCTGAGTCATCTACAGGAGTCATGAGTGCTGCAGTCTTTCAACTCTCCTATAATCCATTATAAAGTCTGACAAAGCAGATTCAACTCTGCAATACGAACAAACGACGACGGACTCAAATCGAGCAGAGGCCCTTTTTTTCCCTGGGCCCAAAGCTACAAGTGCATTCCAGAGCACACAATGGTGTAGTGTTTCCTCAAGGCACTGTGACTGGCGTGAACTCAGAGGAACACACTGTTCTTCTCTGACTGAGCCCAAAACTGTGCATTCAGCAATCTGAAGAAACTGCTTTCTGCACAATTTAATACAAAAAGCGAATGCAGGTCATGTTCGTAAGACATACTGAATTAGGAACTCCTGGCATAAGCTGGCATTGATCAAGTGCCCCAATTGTTGGATTCCTTCTATGGACTTCTATGACTGCGGAGAGACAGTCGAAAATCTGGAGCTTTAGTATTTTGGCAACAGCTGCCTTTGTGAGATGTTCCGAGTGGTGGGATCTGAGGTTGATCCGGGAGGCGAGCGGCAAACCAGTGTGGTAGACTGACGGAGACTCTGCAGCAGGCATGAGTCTATGATGCTGTGCATCATTTCTACAAGCTTCTACAACCTCACAACATTTATTTGTATCCAGAGCTACATTAATCTTCCCCAAAGACCTTGTGTTGATGATGGAGATTTAAAACACTGCACAAAGTCCTCTCCATAACATTCCAAGCATTCTCAATGGGGTTCAGGGCTGGACTCTGTGGTGGACAATCCATTAGTGATAATGATGTCTAGTGCTCCATGAACCACAATTTGAGCCTGAGAATGTTGATGGGACACCTGACA
>JAOUQT010000004.1:2992850-3010303 GCA_025769995.1 Xyliphius kryptos | reverse complement strand
ATTATTATCCCATGGAGGTCTGGAGGTTACATTGTGTTGTTTAAGCGTTCCCTTTATTTTTTTTGAGCAGTGTATATATGTTGAGTATAAAACTTATATGATGTCCCAATAAAATGGTAGAGATTTGGCAGTGCCATCTTCATGTGGGCTACTTTTTTACATCTTAATATGTGAACAGGGCCATAGATGCAACGTTTTTTTAATTTATTAACCTTTGAAATTTCCTTAACAGATGAAATAATCCAACCACTATTAACTACTTCCCTGATGCTCTTTCCGTTTCTGTAGTGTTTATACATTCCCAACAAACACCACAACAAATCAACCATGGTAAAGGAGGCCCAGAACATCAAACGCTACCTGAGTGAAGAGAAACAGTCATTCACATGTTATCTAAGTCCTTTGAACCACCCAGATGATGCCATCGTGAAAAGGCGACATGATTTAAAACAGGCTCTGCAGTGTCTGGTCTGGCCCAGCCTCATGCTGTTTGGTGGAGTCCTACTTATTGGACTCGTCAAACTAACACAGTGCCTTGCTCACCTGTCTACAGAAATGAGTCTGGGACAAGAAGTGGAAGATGACAGACAGATTTTGGCATCCCATGAAAACCTCTATGAAATGATAGAGTGCAGACCGTGTACTTTCAATGTGGAGGAGGTGGACGAGGAGGAGTCAACCAGCTAATGTAACCTTTACATAATATGACCTGTTTTTGACTTTTTTATTAAAATTATTTAAATCACAAAGTCAGATGGCTTAATAAATTTATTAATTAAAAAAATGGCAAACAAGTGTCAATTATGAATATTACATTCTAATGTCGCCTCTCAGTGCTGGGGGTTCCCGTTTCTAGTCCCAAACTGGGTGGAGTTTTCATGTCCTCCACGTGTCTGCATGGGTTTTCTGCGGGTTTCCTCCCACATTCCAAAAACATGGATTTCAGGTAAATTGAATGTTCTAAATTGCCCAGTATAGTGTGTGTGGATGTGTGAGTGAGTGTGTGTCCTGTGATGGATTGGCGCCCTGTCCTGGTTGTATCTGCCCAGCGCCCAAGACGTCCTGCCCTGGATGGGCATGGGGAACCCCACTGCAACCCTAATAGAGGAATTCAAACTGGGAATCCCCGGCGCTGATAGGCGAGTGTGCTAACCACGTAACCCACCTTGTGGTGGTACTATTAAAATCAACTACCTACTCATCAGTTTTAGACACTTGTAATTTTCAATCTTTATGTAAGAAGGTTTTTTTTGTTCCACCATGTCTGTGCCACAGTGCAGAAAGGTATGACTGGGCGAGGTTGATGTACAAGAACTTGTGGACTTCACCCCTAAGCCAGGTCTTCTCGTCCATCATCAGTGTCCGATTTCACAAATGCTCTTTTGGACGAATGGGTGAATATTCTCACAGTCAGACTCCAATAGTTCCTAAAAAAAATAGGTTTTAATATAAAATTACTGTACATGGTGCCAATACTTTCAGGTATCCCTGCAATTATTTAATTTTACTGTAAATCTTAAGATTTCTAAATATCCTTTGTCTCGGCTCTATGGTAAAGAACATGTAAATGCATCGTATAGGATTTCAGCTACAAAGCTACCTTTTCAGTCCCGTTGAATACTATAATCAACTATACAAAATAACCTTTTTCAGGTCCTGCCATTTCTTGTGTAAATCTAAGAAACTAAATTTAATTCCTGCTATTGACTTTCTGTGTACTGAACCTGTTTTGACATTACCTGTGGGCTGCCCTTTTGTCATTGTTTGCAGTGCCACCGTTGGATCGCTGCACCCTGCTTGCTTTAATATTTGCCTTGGATTAAGCCGACTTGTTGGTTGCATATTGTAACACACTTACATGTAATACTGTGCAAACATTTTACAGAAACTCATATTTTAGAAAGGTATCTGGTTTCAGATTCATGCTGCAGTTCGATGACAGCGGGCATACAGAGGGCCAACAAGTTTAGAAGAACAAGGAGGCCTGGTCCTCATTGTGTTGTCAACCTACACAAAGAGAAAGAAGGACAGGAGCAAATGTTGGTGTTGCAATATTATTAAACTAGTCAACCCGGAGCGTAGCATATGCCGCATAATTGAGCCCTATTCCAGTATAACGTTGCCTAATGTCCTATTTCTGCCTCGCCACCATAAACTCTGGAAGTATTCATGTAGTCAGCATATGGTTAAGAGGAGTGTATCACTATTCTTCCGTGACAAAGAATAGTGGATATAATGTCTCCCAACGTTGGCAAATGAAAGTTACAACCATGTTGCGAAGTTGGAGAGCAACAGTTTCATCGATGACATTTTTCCAAAAATTTACGACTGAAACAGTTACCTGATGCAGGAATTTGTATATCATTGAAGGAATTGTTTTGTCATGTGAAGCGGTGGCCATGTGAAGCGGCATCTGCGAGGGAAGGGCTTTATAAACAAAAACTGTCTTCAAAGGCTACGTCTTATTCAAGCCACAAAACTGCCCCTTTGGACTTTGCAAGAGCGCACCAAACATGGGACATTGAAAGATGGAAGATGATTGTATTCTCTAATGAGAAAAGATTTTACCTTTATGGCCCCGATGGCTTCCAACGTTACAGGCATGACAAGGAGATCCCACCTGAGAAGTTTTCTACACAGCACAGTGGAGGTGGCGCTATCATGATTTGGGGTTAACTTTCCTTTAATGGAACAATGGAGCTTCAGGGGGTGCAGGGGCGTCAAACAGCAGCTGACTATGTGAAGATGTTGCAGCAGGCATCCCTCATGACTGAGGGGCCCTTGTCTGTGTGGTAATGAGTGGGTTTTTCAACAGGACAATGCTGCAGTATGACAAATGCCTTCTTGTAGGATCAGATTGAGAACATTCAAAATAGACATCAGTTTCAGAACGTGGATGCCCTTCGTGAAGCCATGTTCAACACTTGGAGCAACGTTCCACTAGCCTCCTGAAAACACTTGTATCAAGCACGCCTAAATGATTGTTTGAAGTTGAAAACGATGAGCTACTCATTACCAAGTCCTTTTTTTGACACTTTTTATGTCTGTTTTTAGGGGAATTTAAATTTAGATTTTAAAATCTAAAATCTAAAAAAAAAAAAAAACTTTTTAGATTTTTTTGTTTTTGTCTCTTGCGCCGATTTTTTTCCTTTAGCAAGCTCTACTTAGAACTTTCTTAAGATCCAACAGTGCAAAATGCAAATTCTTGCAATCTTTTAACCGGTCTTAAGATTTTGATCAGGAGTGTATTATTTGGTTGGTGCATTATTCCTATCCCAGTGTTTAAATGAAACTCCAGCAGCACTGCTGCACTAAAACCCCCTCACCGCATCAGTGTCACTGCAGAATTGAAACAATCCACCACCCAAATTACACCTCTTCTGTGATTCTCCTGACCAACAGAGAACAGAAAACCAACGGAGGACTACAAAAACAAGAAATCAGATGTCCTACAATTCATTCCTTTTTCATTATCTTCCGCTTATTTCTTCATGAGGGTCGTGGTGGGGGGTCCCCCATGCCCATCCAGGGAAGAATGTCTCGGGTGCTGAGCAGATACACCCAGGATAGGGCGCCAATCCATCACTGAGTACACACTTACTCACACAGACTCACACATACACATACTATACAGGACAATTTAGAGCATTCAACTTACCTTCATGTTTTTGGAATGTGGGAGGAAACCGGAGAACCCCGAGGAAACCCACGCAGAAACGGGGAGAACATGCAAACTCCACCCAGATAGGGATTCGAACCGGAAATCCACAGCGCTGAGAAGCCACCGTGCCGCCCATGTACTACAATCTGTAATTATAAAACTACAAAGTCCATCTATATGCTAATGGGAGGAAATAGACAATGCAGCAAGAATGCAGAGGTCCAAACTTTTTTGGAACTAGGAATAAATAAAACCATGGACATTTTTTCACAGTACTGTAAAATTTGCCGTACAGCAGCTGCATTAGGTGTAATTTGATGTAAACAAGATGATCTGACTTCTTTAAAACTGGCCACTCAGGAATTCTATTTTTTTTTATAGTCCCAGATTGTTTGTGCCCCAATATCAGGGCTTCCATCCTCCCCCCCCCCCCCCTGATGTCATTAAAATTCCCCTTGAAGAACAACATCCATTTTTGACAAAGCAGCTTTGTCTTTGTAGTGTTAATCCCTCCATATCAGACGCTAACAGGGCGCTTTTCAAAACAAGCCCATTAATATTTATATTACAACCCACTAGTTAATTAACCACGCTCTTGTGGAGGCCCAATCTATTTACAGGCGAGCAAAGTTTCCTGCTCTTGTGTATACACTGCATTAATGATTGCACTAAATAGACTAACAGCTAAACAATAGCTCACATGGGTTCTTTACTGAATTAGCAGAAACATTACCTCTGCTGCATTGTTTACAGCTAGGGATGACGGTTCTATGCCTCATGAACCAGATTTACTTCTCTTATATTCCTAACGATTTACATAAACTGTGAGAGTGGTGGCTCGGCAGGATATATACAGTATTCAAGAACTGCTAGGCGGTGCTAACTCTTTTTATGTCAGTGCCAGAGAAAATGAGAATAATCAGAGTTATAAAATCTCATTTTTATGGGATGATTCTTAGTCCATAATTCATGGCCCCCTTTTTCAGCACTAGTGGGCCCATAAGTGATGTTTGTTTAATGAATATTTTTATTATTTGTACATTTGGTCATTTAGCAGATGCATTTATCCAAAGGCATTTCCAAATGAGAGAACAACACGATTTCATAATGACCTGAACCTCCAAATTGATGCTCCCCAATCTGTCCAACTGTCTCGGTCCGTAATCTTGGTTTCTCAATTGACAATCATCTTAAACTTTCAGGACAGGTGATGAAAACGGCCCGTTCCTGCAGATTAATTCTGTAGAACATCAGAAACATCAGACTTTTCCTAACAGAACAGGCTGCTTAGTTGCTGGTCCAAGCCCTCATCCTGTCCCGGCTCCACTATTGTAACGCTCTGCTTGCTGGTCTTCCAACTTCAACAATCAGACCTCTACTCCGCAGCCCGACTCGTGTTCAACCAACCAAAGCGAACTCATGTCACTCCTCTCTCTCCATTGGGTTCCTGTAGCTGCTCGCATTCAATACAAGGCACTGACCATGGCCTACAGGACAGCCTCTGGATCTGACCCCACTTACCTTCAGTCCACGCTCTAGTGATGCATGCTCTAGTGGTAAGCACATTCGCCTCTCAGCGCTGGGGATTCCCGGTTCGAATCCCAATCTGGGTGGAGTTTGTATGTTCTCCCCGTGTCTGCGTGGGTTTCCTCCGGGTTCTTTGGTTTCCTCCCACATTCCAAAAACACGAAGGTAAATTGAATGCTCTAAATTGTCCTGTGTAGTGTGTGTGTGTGTATGAGTGTGTGGATGTGTGTGTGAGTGTGTACCCAGCGTCCTGCCCTGGGTGTATCTGCCCAGCTCCCGAAATGTTCTCCCCGGATGGGCATAGGGAACGCCCGCGACCCTCATAAAAGAATAAGCGGAAGATAATGAATGGCGTGTTTCCACAGGTGTCAAGAACGAATCACCTCACACCGTTCAACTCTGTAGAAACAGTTTGGGGAAGGCCCATTTCTGTTACAGCATGATGATGATCTATTGCAAAATGCGAGGTTGGTGTGGAGGAACTTGATTGATCGATACAGAGCTTAGATTTCGTACATTGCCTGCTTCTAACTCTGTAGAAACAGTTTAGGGAAGGCCCATTTCAGTTTCAGCATATTGATGTTCTCTGCACAAAGCTTTGATCTCAACCCTTCTGGGATGAGCTCGAACACGGACTGTAAAGTTTCTCCCGCCGTAACAGTTTCCATTCCCAAAGAATGAAAGCTATTACAGCTGCAAAGGGGAGGAGCAACTTGTGATGTCATAAGCTCCAGTAGGTATAATGGGCTTTAGATGTACACTGTGTGGACATTTCAACCAAACTTTATACTAAAACATTATTATAATAAACACAGAAAGGACAAAAAAAACTCACTACAAATAAGAAGAATGAACAAAATAAAACTATACACCCAGATCTGCTCTGAAGATAATCTTGTGCAACTTTGACTGCGCAATCACCCGTATGACACATTGAGGAAATCAAACACTTCACGGGCCTCGGTGTAACAATAAGCCGCATGCTTGAACTTCATATACAAATATTTTACAGGGCCTGGCCTGAGCGTGCAGAGTTTCATCTGAAACTTCAGGGCGAGCGGCTCAGATTGTGGGAAGCGACAGCACATTTAATCCTCGAGCATCTGAATTAGTCACAGTGGCTCTAATCAGGGCGCTAAAACAGCCGTGGCGTCGTTGGGACTCTCATGAGCCGACTTTTTATTTATTAACCTCAGGAGTGGTGGGGTGAAGCGGCGATTAATGGAAGGGCTGTGAAATCGAGTGCATACGTTACATAAAGGCTAATTTGCTTTGCTAGTATGAATTATTCAGCCGAGTTGAGCGTGAAAAAAGATAATTACGCCTACAGTCGTTATTACAAGGAAGTTGGAACACATAACCTCAGCTATTTTGGGCCCACACGGTACACCTACAGGAATCTCTCTGACCTGACCCAAAATTTTTGGAGTACAAATGGGAATTTATGGACCTTTTATATAAAGTACGATGGCTAAAATAGCTTCTGTATAACTAAATAACTCCATCCAGACTTCAACTTTGCTTCCAAACCAGGTTCTTACCTCCAGCACTGGTCCAGCTCCCAGAATGATCTGCTCCACTCCACTAGCAAAGCCCTTCTGACTGAGCGCCGTCAGATGATGGATGAGAAAGTTGGTGCTCTGCGTCTTTCCCGAGCCGCTTTCTCCGGAGATGACGATACACTGGTTGCGTTTCCGCCTCAGCATGGCGTGGTAGGCCACGTCGGCCACGGCGTAGATGTGCGGCTCCAGCTTCCCCAGCTGGTGGTTGTCGTACATCTTGACGTATTTGGGATTGTAGACGGGCAAAAACTGGAAGGGGTTGATGGCGATGAGGATGCTGCTCACGTACGTGTAGATCTTCTCCTGCCTGAAGCGGGAGCGCAAGTTCTCCAGGAGGGTTTTCTCACTCAAGTCAGGGAGTTTGCACAGGTCGTCGTGGTGCTGGAGCTGGGGAGGCGGCAGCAGTCCACGCTCGACCATGCGCCGGCGCTCCTCGGTGATGCGGAGCCACTCGGCGACGCTGCTGTAGTCAATGGAACCATCCAGGTTTTTCTCCCGCAGGAGGAAGCGATAGTCCTCGCCGCTTGAGCGGTTCTCCAGCGCGGCCCGCGGCCAAAGCATCATCCGCTGAGCGGGACAGTCGCTCGGGTTTAGGATCCATTCCTCGCCGCCGACGTCCTTCACCTCGGCCAGGACGTAGCATTTGGTGCGGTCCAGCCGCAGCTTGCCGATCACCTGCTCGATCACCTCGGCGGCCGTAGTCCCCTTGCGAGCCAGGATGGGGCAGTAGATGGTGCCCTCGGCGATCGCCCCGGGGTAGACGCGCAGCGTGTGCTCCGCATCTTCGAAACGGCGCCGCCAGCCAACATCTCGAACGCTCATGATGGAGCCGCGTGGCCCATCAGCACCAACCGCATGCGTGTCGGAAGAGGCACATAGGCTGCTTCAGGACATCACTCCTGAAAGAAACAACAAAAGAGGAGTTTCAGTGAACCGTGTATGATGTCACTCAACTGTCACTCAAATGTTATAAATGTGAGATCACCTAATGCCCTTTCTAAAAACACACCTCTTTATTACAAAGAATTAAGTAAGCAAGTAATTTATTTATATAGCGCTTTTTACAACAGTGTGTCGTCACAAAGCAGCTTTACAGAGTCCAAAGCCTAAACCCCCAAAAAGCAAGCCGAAGCGACAGTGGCAAGAAAAAACTCCCGGTAATGATGTTATTTTAGGAAGAAACCTTGGGAGGAACAAGGCTCAGTGGGGGACCAATCCTCCTTGAGTGGCCAGGCAGAGAAGAGTCCATATTAAACAATAGAAACAATTATATAACCATGAGTCCATCCTCCAGGTCCTCCATGTTACAAATGTGTCAATAACTCGAAAATGAATAAATCTACATTAATAATGAGCGCACCATTGTTTTTCTTGTGCAATTCTTTATGTGTTTGATGTGTCGCATGACTCCCTTCCCATTTATAAAAGTAAAGTTGAATCCAAAATGGTGGCCAGCCTCAAACGTTTTCCCCCTCCCATGTACTAATATGCCACAAACGGTGAGGTGATCTCAGCAACCACTTCCATTCTGTCATGGAGCATCCATACTTATGGCCCACCCTGTATTTGTAAAAAACATAAGTGTGCTGTTGAGCTGCTTTGACACAATGGTCAATTGTAAAAGCACTACATAAATAAAGATGAATTGAACAAAGGTTATAATAAGCACAAAATGTTACAGACTTAGTATCTCTTTTGCCATACTTCATCTTTCTCTCTCTCCCTCATTCTCTTGCTTTCTCTAAATGGATTAATGGTGTACATCTCCAGGTCCTCTCCCTTCCTTCCTCTCAGCAGCTCACTTAACTGCATTAGACCCACGGAGTCATAGAGAATTGGAACCATTAGAATTGATTCATGTCTTCTCTGCCAAAGCAGCAATGAAAGAGGAGTGGGAATATAAGGGGTCAGCGTAAGGAAGAGTGAGAGAGTAAGACAGAGGTAGAAAGGCAGAAAAACAAGGGACAGTCATGATAAATCTGTGAAGCTGAATGTGTGTCTTCTATTATGTCCCAAATGAGTGACAGTAGTGGAGCTCAGATCTGTAACTCTGCCACTTCTTTGAATACCCTTCACCTGAACATCAGTAAACAATCCAGTACTGTTTCATAGATCAGACTACAACACTGACACCAAGAGACCTACAGAAATTCGGCATCGTTGTTGTATCTTTTTAAATGATCTCACTCATACAAGGCCAGATTTAAAATCCCAATTTAATTTTGTTTTTAATCTTCTTATACCCAAAAATGCCAAAACCTTAAATTACTTACTCACTTATTACTAATTCTCCCCCCTTTCCTGAGTACTTACAAGGCTGAATTTGGCACCGTGATTACCCACTATGTCCTTGGAAACAGGTTACATTTACATTTAGTTATTTAGCAGACGCTTTTATCCAAAGCGACTTACAAGTATCCCAACTTGGCTGGGGTCCGAAAAGGGTCTTGCTCAAGGACCCACATTGGTAACTTCAGTGGACCTGGGATTTTAACCCCCAACCTTCTGATTGATAGTCTAACACCCTACAACCACTGAGCTACCACTCCCTCTTTAATGGTTCCATGGTTCCATCTCTCCAACTGACTCGTTTCGTAATCTGGGTTTCCCGATTGAAAATCATCTTAAACTTTTAGATCAGATCACGAAAACTGTAGATTCATTCTGTACAACATCTGTTAGGAAAGATCTTTTTTTTGCTGAACAGGCTATTCAGCTGCTGGTCCAAGCCCTATTATAACACTCCAGTCTTCTACAATCAGGCCTCTCTACTGGCCTGCAGGACATTTTCTGAATCTGCTCCCTCTTACCTTCAATCCGTCTTTACTAAATACACTCCGACTCTCTCACTGCACTCTAGTGATAAATGTCACCTGATGATTCCAACTCAAAGTGAGAATTTGGGCCTCGTTATTTCATTCACCACTGCTAAATGGTGAAACAACCTTCCCGACACCATCCGTAAGGCTGAGTCACTCAACATTTTCAAGAAACTTTTCAAAACACCCCACTTCCACAGACACTTGCTTTGAAAAAAAAGAGCCAGATTGAGTAATGCGCAGGGTTAATGGTAGTACACTGTAGCTGTTTTTTCCTAAATTACTGACTTGTGGTGTTCTCATTTGTAAGTCACTTTGGATAAAAGCGCCTGCTTAATGACTAAATATAAATGTAATGTCGCTACTGCACTCTCCTGTATGTTAGATTGTCAGAAGCCTGTCGTACTTATTGTTTGTTTTAGCCTAATGTTGCACAGTTGTCACTTTATGTCACATCTGCACTTTGTCATCTTTTTTTGCCCTGTGTGTTCCATGTTGCACCATGGTCCTAGAGGAACATAATTTCTATCCATTCTGTATATCTCAGATAGAATGACAATAAAAAGCCTCTTGACTTGAAGCTGGGGCAAGAATCAGGTTTTGCTGATTTAATAAAGATCTGGAATTCTTACATAGGATTTAACAATCATTTGAATAGTGCTGAAGTGATACTAATTAAGTTGTAATTCTGAATGTAATTGATTGCATAACACTGGATTTTAATACCAAACGCATGTCGGTTAAATACAAATGTTTAAAGAAAAAATGCATCAAAAACAGTCACATGATATAATGCCCCCCTTTTCAAATATTTTCAAGGAAGTATGCACATTCAAGTATCAGTTTAAATTTCTTAAATTGCATGATGTTACCAATGAATGCAAACTAATATATATGATCTTTTTTTTCTACACTTCTGGGAATTTGGCTTTCTTCATTAAAATTTGACGAATACTTATCCAGTAAATTAAAGCTGCAAAATTAAAACACATTTAATATTTTACATTTCGTAAACTAACTGATAGGTTCATTGCACTGTAAATTTGTCTGAAGCATTTATGATGTTTAAGAGCCCCTGTTTTTTTTTTCTAGGTAATTCACTATAATACAAGAGTTTAATGTTTAACAGGATAATGTACAATTAGCCAACAAGATAATGTTATTTTAGCAGTTTAGGTGTCTGAAATTGTCAGAAGTTATTTCACTCTTTGGATGTTCAGTTTGCTTTACTGCCTATTTGCTTTCAGATATAATTACTTTACACTTCTGCAAATGCCCTCAGTGTGAGCAATGTGCTCTTTTCAGGTCTTTAAGAGCACTGCTTGCACTCCCAGGTTAGGGATTATTTTGGGTGTTTTTTAAGCTGTAAAGCGCTTATTTTTTCTGTTCTGGCTTCTATGCTCTGCTGATTGTGATTGCAGAGTTCTCTTTGCTAGTCTGTCCTCAGCAATAAGCTTTTGTTTGCTGTGTTTGATTTTGCACATTATCTTCCCTGTTAACCCCTTCATGATTACTCTATAAGTCCCGTCTTTACATTTATTTACTAAATAGCTTTCTGACTTAGCAAGTTAGCCCATTCCCGGTCCTGTTATTTTATATTTAGTAATATACCAGCATTCCAGTAGGGCATAGCTCATTTATTAATATATAGTGCACCTAGAATTCTCTTTATTATAATTGTATTTTATTGTACTCCTACACACAAGCTCATCTTTAGTCTATTTTGTAATTTCTGTAAACACACTAAAAATACACTTTGCTTCATTATTTTAAAATAATTTTTATTTCAACAAAATAAACCTACCAGCATGAATATTAAAATTCATCTTCCCTTCAGTGAGATTTATTCACTTGTCATTATTTCATTCATTTAGAAGCAATTCATTTTTTTCAGGTTGAGAACTAAATATTGTGTTTAGTGCCAGTGGAACATTTATAATTTCAGTACATCTCTGTCATCCAGTGGCATTTGCTCAATTCCATTCCTCTCATTACAGCAACTTGCGCCTGGCCATGTGTTGCTAATGGCAACACCCCATTAACAACTTTACCTACTCTGTGAGGTTGTAAAAGATCAGTGGATTGTCGCATTTCTAATCATTATTGAGATTTTTTTTTGTCTTGAAATGATTTTTTTTTAACAAAGTTGTCTCCCTAACTTTACAAGCACTAATTGGACCATAAGTAATTCATATTTCATAGAAATATAATTCATAGTAGAGTATAACTAGGGTAAATTGCAATAATAAATGAGCTACTGCATATGATTATTTTTCAAGCTTCAGCAATGAGCTATATTTAAATAAAAAAGTGAAGAGTGAGTTGACATAAAATAGTAATCAATTCATACCAGCACAACAAACACATCATTGCAATGCCAATATCACTGTGGTGCTAAGTTTCAATGATACAAATTTTTTTTTAAATATTTGAATCACAGACTAATTTTAAATACATTTTGTCCATGAATAATTAATTTCAAATGATCTATCTCCTTCCTTTCATAACACTTCTCTCGGTTGCGCCGCTTCCAGAGAAGCATTTCCTTATTAGAGCCAACATTTCAGCATCACTGGTTTCCAGGTTTTGAATTGTTCTGCCTACGCATTCACGACGAATTTTGCTTGCCCATTAAAATTAAATAAGTGTAGAGCAACATCTGCTGTGTCAACCAATCAGATTTTGGTTACATATAAGGAACCGGAGACAGGATTACACAGACTTATATGTAAAGGCTGAATTCATTTATCCATTATCTTCTCTTTAATCCACTATGAGGGTCATGGGGGTGTTTCTCAAGCCCATCTTCATGGGAGAATGTCTTGTGCGCTGGGCAAAAACTTCTAGGGCGAAGTGCCAATCCATCGCTGGGCTAAATTTACAAATTATTTATTAATGAATTAATTAATTAATTTATTCATTCATTCATTATCTTCCACTTATTCCTTTATGAGGGTCAAAGGGGGGTTCCCCATGGCCATCCAGGGGAGAACGTCTAGGGCGCTGGGCAGATACACCCAGGACAGGGCGCCAATCCATCACTGGGTACACACTCACACATAGACACACTATACAGGGCAATTTAGACCATTAGTTTACCTTGAATCCATGTTTTTGGGATGTGGGAGGAAACTGCAGAACCCGGAGGAAACCCACGCAGACACGGAGAGAACATGTAAACTCCACCCAGATTGGAATTCGAACCGGGATTCCCCAGCGCTAAGAGGCAAATGTACCAACCACCAAGCCACTGTACTGCCTTTACAAATTATTTAAAATGAATTAAAACACAGTTGTTGACCAATGATTTCTGCCTGTTGCTCACGTTTCTTCAAATGTCTTGCAAAAACCCAGGTGACAGGCAGACAACATTAGCCAAGAACTGTGCTTAATAAATAAATAATAATTAATTAGTCTGTGTAAAATTAATTTAATAAGTAAATAAAATAATATAATGCATTATATGCATAATCTATAAATAGTGGTTGAGTTTTGTGGTAAAGTTTCCTGTGTGTTATAAGCTTAATAATTATATTGTGTTTAAACCTGTTGAATGGGGATTCAAGATTTTTTTTTAAAATAAATATCGTTTCGTGAAATTAATTTTAAAAGTGACCCCCTGAATATTTAGATTATTGCAACAATGGATCTAATCTGAATTAGCTGTATTAACATGCAACAATAAGGCAAGGTACACCTAATCTAAATTGAACATCAAATCAAATATTTTATTCAGTAAGTCATTTGCGGAAAAAAAAAAAAAAAATCAGTGTTTAGACAGCATTTTTGCTTAAAGTTAATACCAGTTGACTCATGATCATTTTAATCCTTCACAAACTATAAGATGATGCTATCATTAAAGCATAAAGCTTAGTGTTTCTTTAATCTATAAACCACTTTTATTGTTTGTTAATGTTTCCACATACAATTGTTCTGACCAAGTGACCAGCCAAGATGTTTTTGTTACAATGTACAGCATTTCCTCTGAATCAAAAAATAAAAAGAATGTGAACAAGATGGTAAATCAAAGCACTCACAGGATCTAAAGAAAATTAACCATGTGAGTGTGCACAGGATAACACAAACTAAGACTTACACAAAATAAGCATTAAAAGGAGGAGTTTTAATGTGAATGTTGAGCTAAAACAAACGAAAAAATAAAAATAAAAAAAAAACAAAAATCGAGCTTAACACTTAGCCAAAGATTTTAGTAGGTAACTTGTAATCTATAGCTTCTGAAAATACAGAATTTGAACAGTTCTGTGACATCTTATAAAACACGGTCAGAAATGGTATACCGGATAGAAACGTGTCTAGGAAAAAGTAATCAGAGCATCTGCAAACACAGAACGCAGGATGTACTGATGCGGACGACAACATATAAGCATATAAAATGTAGACATAATAGGAGAATCTACACAAAAGAAAACAAACTAAAAAGGCATTGCCTGGTGGAACTGGCAATGTGGAATGTGCTTACTTACCTAGCACCCAAAGGCAAACCAGGAACTAACAAGTAATCCTCAAAAGGAAAACGCTTAAATAAACATGACCTAATTACACACCAGTGAGGATAAATAGGAATTTACCAGACAAAGTTAATAGTGCTAAACAGGCAGGAATAAATTCAACCAAACACAGAGTCTCAGAACTAGGTTGTGTCAAAGAACAAGTTAAAGAAGGCAGCAGTTACAGAGGCCAAAAGTCAGAAGTGTGTTTTTGAACATTCTCTAATAGCCTGATAAATATTTTAATAATTTAAGTAGGTCAAACTACAGAAATAATGCATATTAATATAAACACTGTATATATACGAACTCTCTCTCTCTCTCTCTCTCTCTCTCTTTCTCTCTCACAATGTATATATATATATATATATACATTGTCTATACAAACAAGAACAAGTTAATGCTAATAGTACAGATTTTTACAGCAGTTTGCATTGCCAACCTCACTGGTTACATTTTTTGTAACGTTGTTGTGTATTTGTGCAATATGGCACAGACATTTATGACTGGTCGAAATACCTACCTAAAGAAATGCTGCTCAAGCCTGCAGTGCTTCGCCACCATACTTTAACGTTGCCTACATAAATCCCTGTAAATATTCTTTATGTCATTGTTGTACAAGAGCCCCAAATAAAGTGTTAACATCCATCCATTATCTTCCGCTTATTCCTCTACTAGGGTCGCGGTAGGGTTCCCCATGCCCATCCACGGGAGGATGTCTCGGGCGCTGGGCAGATATACCCAGGACAGGGCGCCAATCTATCGCTGGGCACACACTCATTTACACAACCACTCACTATATGGGGCAATTTAGAGCATTCGATTTACTTGAAATCCATGTTTTTGAACAGTGGGAGAAAATCGGAGAACATCTAAGAAACCCATGCAGACACAGGAGGAACTCCATCCAGATCGAGATCCGAACCGGGAATGTGCTAACCAATAAGCCACCGTGCCGCCGAAATGTTAACATGAGTTGTTAAATATAAATCATAGGGCAGGGGTTCTCAACTGGTCTCAGCAGGGGACCCACAGTTTCTAATGGTCATGAAGTCGTGAACCTGAGAAACTTGACCTCAATGAATGGAAATCCACATTTCAAAAACTCAAAGAGTTATATTTATGTTTTAAGCATTTAGCCTTCAAATCACATCACAAATTTAAAAGGGTTAAATGATGGTTACCATGGCAACAAGAATGCTGCGGGCGTCTGACACTGCCTCTGTTTTTTTTTTTCAAGCGATAAGACTAGTACAAAATGTTTACTTTCTGTAAAATCTGAAATTGATGAAAACCGAGGTGACTTTTTCTATTTAAACTAATTAAATCCAGTTAATTCATTCTACAGATGACTTAAAAACACATTTAATAGAGAATAAATGTTCTTAGGATTTCTTTTATTATCTGGTTCTCTTTTAGACTTGGATTTAATGTCAACAGCATGTAAATAAAAGTAAATGGATAATTAGTGTTAAGTGAAACGGATTTAAGATTTGGTTTAGTACAGTCAGCTTATTAAATCTAGAAGTTTACTTTCAAGACACAAGACAGGAGCCGATGCAGGCAAACATAAAGAGATAAATCAAAGTCATATTTGAAAAACAGCTTAATGACTGATGTTTCCAAAATGTGTACCCTCAGTCATTTTGCTGTATGAAGGACACAGAGTATTTCAATTCCATTAAACCATGGGTCATGCTTAATTTATAACACGTCACTTTAAAGAGATATCCAGATTTTTATTTAAAGCTTCCCTTTTGATTATCATGAATTATAAAACATGACACTAAGGGATGAGTCTTTAACAATAAGTTTGACTTCTGCTCAAGGCTTGCTATTGACTTCAATCATTTGATTTTTTTATTGACAGGCCATAGTCGTGAATACAATTATGGGTGCCAAAAGTGTAAGGACATCGCAGTTCAACGCAAATCAATTTTAATTTTAAATAATTTGTCAACACACACTGGTTTTAAGTGAGTCTGCATTGTCTTGTCATCATTTCATACTAAAGGTGAGGCACAGCAGCCTCATCCCACCAGTAGAATTCTGCATACAGAATTATTATTCTGCCCTGCTCTGAGATTCAGTGGAGTATCAGTCAATGAGAGCCATACATCATATGTCGACATAAGCTGACAGCTCTCAATGTCTTTCAGATTGTGTCCCCACTTTATTCAAACAGCAAAAAGTCATGCTTCAACAAACATTCCAAACTCCATGTGTTTGGCAGTCTGTGCTGTTCTTGGATACATCTCTGCCCTCTGAACCAATGCACAAGCTAATATGAGCTAGAGCAACATGGCACTGCTGGGCATTGCCTAATGTGAGGTGCACTCGGCGTGAAAATGATGCAGCGACCCATTGCCAATCTTATATCGCTCCATGTTTTCCTGCTCCTTACCATTCAGGGGTCAAAACTGCCAGCAATTCAGCATTTGTTGATATGTCACAGAGAAATATTTATTTAAGATTTGGGTAAAAAATAATTTTAGTAAATTATGCAAAATGGATACTGTGGTTACTTTAAGCATTTCATACAGAGCCCAATACTGAGTACGGCATCAAGTTCTAATGCTGTGCATTTTGAAACACCCTACTGCTCACCACAGTACTGAGCAGTTACCTGAGTTCCTATTGCCTTTCTGTGAGCTTAAATCTGTCTGACCAATCTTTGCTGACTACTTGGAGCAGGATGTCTAAAAACCACTGGGCCGGTGTTTGGTTTCTGATTAATAAATATTATATTGCAATATAAAATAGTAAGATTATTTTCACTGTACTTTTGAAAGAAACAGTAATTTTATTATTACCATTATTATTATTAGTAGTAGTAGCAGTTTAACACAGTACTTGATGCATATCATTTTTGTGTTTGCTTTATTCACTGACTTTGTATTTTACACAGCTGTTTAGGACAGATGTGTGTGCAAATTAATGAGGAAAACAAATCATTATTCACTGTGCATCTGAATGTGAATGCACATTATGCAGTGGTTGAAAAGTGCAGTTGCTTAAGTAGTGCATTTAGACACACGGTATTTTCTTTAGATGCTAATTTATACTTTCATTTCACTAAAGGCATTAAGAAAATGCATTTTTGTATAAAGAAAGAAGTGGCACAGTGGCCAAATGGTTACCATTTTTGCCTCTCAGTGCCTGGTATCCAGGTTGGAATACCAATCCGGGGATGAGTTTCCGTGTCCACGTGGGATTTTATAGGTTCTCCGGTTTTCTCCCACCCTCCAAAAACATGGTTCAAGGCCAACTTGCCCCAACATATTGCATATATTCATTCATTTATTATCTTCTGCTTATTCCTTTATGAGGGTTGCGGGGGGGGGGGGGGGTCCCCATACCCATCCAGAGGACAACG
>JAOUQT010000004.1:2954182-2966131 GCA_025769995.1 Xyliphius kryptos | reverse complement strand
AAGGTGGGCATGGTAGCTCAGTGGTTAGGGTGTTGGGCTATCAATCTGAAGGTTGAGGGTTTAAATCCCAGGTCGATTGAAATTACCAATGCGGGTCATTGAGCAAGACCCTTAACCCTCATTGCTCCAGGGTTCTGTATCAACCCTGTGTTATGATCACAACCATCAAGTTGGGACACCTGTAAGTCGCTTTGGATAAAAGCGTCAGCAAAATAACCAATTATTAAATTTGACCCACACGTGCAGAAAAGCAACTAAACCAATTTTTTTATTAATTTTGAAAACACATTTCCAGCTAAATGCATTCAGTCTTCCTGTAAAAATACTGCAATACACAATTATGTCCAAATCATCCTTGAGAAAGTAAATGCACCATATGGATAAAAGTATTGGGACACTACTACCTGACAGTAGTAAGGCGAGGCTTTGAATGGACAAAAGTATTCGATTAATGTAACCTCAGTAGCTGTACAACAACATGGGATGCATGCGGCAATATTGGTCTTATGACTCTTAACATGGTAATTCACAAAATCCGGTTAAGTACAGGGAAAAAAATGTAGACAGAAGAAAACATCGTGTTCTGGACGTTTTTCTGTCCCACAGAATGTCGTTTTTGCTTTTAAAAATGCCACTTGGAACATAAGAGCTGAACAAAGGCATAACTAACATGGTGCCGACTACAAAATGACCACACGGCTTCAGCGGACTAAAGCCATGCGGAATTAGTGCAACCGCAACAGAGAAAATAGATCTAACTAAACCCAGATTTGTGAATGTAGCTGGAGAGAATTTGTTAAAAGTGCCATTTTCAGACTAAAATAAGGTCTGATTGAGGTTCCCCGCTCTGTCGCAGCTAAAGCTGGCACTATAATCAAACACTGCAGCTAAAGACGTGCTTACCTTTTCATTTTTCACCTTCTTCAGTGCTCGACACTCCCCGTTATCCATGTCCTCGGGTTCGGATTTAATGGCCAAAGGTACTATTCCTACAGATTCCAGAGAGTTATTTCCATGTGGCTCTGCGACAGTCATATCCACATTTTGAGAATTGTCAAAAGGGGTGCTACGCGCATTGTTCCCAAGTGCTTGAGCGTTAGCAGCGACCTCCTTCTCGACCACAGCTACCGGTCCTTCGTTTTTCTCCTTCTTGTTCTTACCGCCTGACGCTTCCTTGTCCTTTTTGCTATTCGATACGCCGCGGGAGTTTTTCCCGCCCTTCTCGCCACCTTTTCCCGACGTGGAGCTCCCGCCGGTTGAACCGACCGGCGTGCCGGTGACGTCCCCTTGCGTCCGTCCCTGATGCTCTTTTTTGGCTCCGTCTCCTGCCGGAGACTTGGCGCTATTGTCCTTGGAATTCTTGTTGCGTTTTGATTTGGATTTGCTCTCCTTGCCCTGGGGGGCCCCCACGGGGCTCACAAACTTGATATTGTCGGGCAAAGCCGCCACGGCGCTTGGCGGCGCTGCCATTCCACCTGCCTCCTTGGAGCCAGACATCTCGAGTTTGTCCTTTTCTAAGTCAGCTTCGAGGTCGATGATCAGATTGCCGACGCCGATGTCCCACTCATCACCGCTGTCGTAAGGGTCCACCGCATTCGAGTCCACACCTTTCCCGCCTGCAGTGCCACCACTTAGGGACATTTTAGTGCCAGCTCCCCGAGTCAATCACTGCAATGTCTGATTGCTCAGACACCCTGGGGGTGGGGAGAAGGGGAAATCGTAATCTCAACGTATCGATACCAATTTCCCAAACACCCACATCTTGCCCTATAAAAGAAATAAGGACAAACAGGAAATGAAGGTAAGCTTTGGCACAAACATTGCACTACATATTTAAAACCAAACGGAAAGACACAAGTAAAAAGATGCTCGATACAATGCCCATGGACTTCATCTGTTAGTTTTAATACCATTCCAATACAACATCATGCCAGTTGTTCTGCTTTAGTTGTATGTGTTCTATTACTGACCTACATTGAGATACCGATTATAGATTATTTAGGGAAAAAAAACACAATTCAAGAAATTACTTACATCAATTTTATGTTGATTTGCTTTTATAAGTACTTTGCATCAGCAAGTACCCACATATTACCCATCTTCCATCATAAAATCCGTATACATCTCTAGTTGTCAAAAATAGGCTCTAATAAACCAAAAAAATAGCGATCTGCTAAAACTCCAGTTCTTCAAACACTTAATGCCCATAACCTAATTGAGGCAGCCATGCTCATTCACAGGCTGAAAAGCCCAGGGAGGCTTAGCACGCAAAAGCATGAAAGGCTAACCCTAAAGGAAGGAGCATGTCCTTTGACCCCACTCGTTGTAAATAATTAACACTGACGTCTGCAGCATCTGTTCTTTGTGACCACAGAGGTGGTGTTGGTAGGGGTGGGGAAGGGGGTTTCGAGAGACAAGCGAACGAAAGCAAGTGTTCTGTTTATTCTAAATTTACACCCCTCATACAGCTACCTCTCACATTACCTTAATGAAAAGCAGCTCACTTCACAACAGCACAACAGTATTCCTGAGTTAAGCGGACGAGACGTTCGGCTCACCCTAACGGCTTGTGTACATTAAAAGCTACCATGTGTTTTGATCTTTACTGCGATGCATACATCACCGCTGACAACCACGAAAACCAAGCAGCGAGTGTGAAAGTCAGTATTTATCAGTTCCCCTGTCATCACACACTGTTCCCCTTTTTTCAAGCTTCATACGAAGGTGAATGGATTACGGCTGAATCATTTTTGTAATGCATGGCTAAGTACAGGCTGAGGGGTCACTATATATAAGTGCAGCTGATACCCTGCAAACTGCAAGATACCACTGACACATTATAAAGAACAGCTGAAGGGTTTCAGGTTGTCGGTGAGAATTTGTGGAGGTGAAAGAAAGATAACGGCTTAAGTAAAAATAGGACGATCACCGAGATATCAGTGGAACCGTTTATTAAATGACACAGAAAACCATATTTCAAACTCGTTATATCCTCAGACACCGACAACTATAAATTAAAAGGCTGCTTTTCGTGCCGTACAGATGGAGCGATATCGGCTGGACCCAAGAAAAGAAAATGCCAGTGAGGCTTCGAAAAGGTCAGATTTGAACATCTGGCTTAAAAGAAGGTTTCATTAATATCACACGACCCAAGGAAGAAAAAAAACGGCATGACTGAACGTTTACAGCGCTACCTAGCACACAAATCAATGGCACTATGGATGATGTTTTATGTTGGTTACATGGCATCTCGTGCTCGTTTCAGCCATGGTTACAGCAGCTCCGGGGCATTAAAAAGAGCAGGGTGTAAAAGCAGTGACTGATTCATTTAGTTCAGTGCCACCGAAGAGCCACAGAGGAGCTGTCACCTAATCATCCGCAGATGGTCAGGCCTTCAAAGTGAATAAAGCGTCTCAAAAACGTACCGCTGCCCTGATAGCCGCCATGATAAAATGCCTGGCTAAGGTCAGGCATAGTTTGTAACATCTGGAGTGTACAGAGTCTTATATGTACTTTTCAAGCTCCCTTGTGAATTATGCAAAGTGACTAAAAGTGATTCAATACGGTACAAGAGTAAAAATTCAAAGAATTAATAATAGTGGTACAAAATGTAAACATGGGTTTAAAGCCTAAAACATTCGAGAACGCATTGTGTAAAAGTGTGTTCTGTTTAGTTAGTCAGGTGAGCCTTGGTATGCTATGAGGTGGTTGTTTAAATACATGCACACAATAGAAAGTGTGCCAGCAATGGTTGCAGATGCAGATTTTATCTTCCAGCAGGACCTGGCCCCTCCACATGCTGCCAGAAGCAACAAAACCTGGTTTGATGCCCATGCCATCACAGTGCTTGACTGCCCAGTCAACTCGATGGACCTAGAACCAATTGAGAATCTATGGGTTACTCTCAAGAGGAAAATGAGGGGCCCCAGACGCAACAACAAAGAGCTGACAGCAAGCATCAAGGAAATGTGTTGCACTGTGATGACATGGGCATTCAACCAGGTTTAGGCAACTTTTACCAACACCTGCACCGGACATTGCACCCAAAATCATGGACGGTGGAGAATTTTCATTGGACCCTCAAGCAGTTTGGACTATTTAGCAGATGATTTAGCCCAAATTAGACTAATAAATACTTAAAAATCGTTTAAATTGTGGGCCCTAAATCGATAAAAGTTTTACTTTTTGAATGTAATTACGCATTAAAAAAAAAATCTAATTTAAAATCTAACACACAGCCATTCAATTTGGCAATTTGGTCAACTTTATGCTTTCAACTCTGCGAGAACAGTTTGGTGAAGGTTCTTTACTGTTCCAGCATGACTGTACCCCAGCGCACAAAAGGCATAGTTGGATGTGGAAGTATCCGAATACCTGCGCAGCCCTGATCTCAACCCCTTCATGCATCTTTGAGACGAACTAGAACAGCAATTGCAAGCCACAACATAAAAAGTACCTGCAGACATTAAGGTACTTTTATCCAGATAACGTGACTCTGCTGAAACCATTGTGTGACATAACAAGCACCGGCAGACGGATGACTCACATATGCACCATTTACAGCGTGAAACCCAGAACAATCAATTGTTACACTAAATATTGTTTCCTAACAGAATTCATGATGTTGATGAAGACTTAAAGGATGGACAGAGAAACGGTTCTAAATGTTCTAAGTGTTTCCTGCACTGAAAAACAGTGGGATTGGCAGACCGCCTACAAAAAACAACTTATTAATTAAAAGCATGATCTTAACTCTGTCTGGCTGCATCTTGTCTTTATTAGATCCTAAGAAATTGTTCCTATGAGATCAATCGATCTTCAACATGACTTATCATCTAAATCATAACCCGCATGTCATTTTCCAATGCTGAATAATTATTGATCTAAATGTGTGCTGCCATTTGGGAATATGTCAAGTACTATTAACATAAGATGACTTAATCCCGACAGCCTACCTTACTTCACATGGTGGTTAAAAAAGAAGAGATATATTGTTTAATTAAAGCATCTGAATATATTAAATATAATGTTATAAGCTGCTTGCTCTGGTGTTGACTTTATAATCTAGCTGGCTGACTCAAATCTTATTAATCATCTTGGAATAATATGTAATAAAATGTTTCTTCTGCTGGCTGGTTGTTTTAAAATCAGAGATTTCTCATTAGCATCAGTCGCAGGCGGTTAAATTGATATTTTAAAGCCTTCAGCACACCTATGTGATCATTAAAACTATGAAATAAATGCACAAATGAACGATAACCAACCGAAGAATTGCGTAAATGAATAACTACTGGTCCAGTAGAGCACCCCCTAACATTCATTAAAGGACTGCAATATAAAATTTATTAAATAAGAAATAATTCATGTCTCAGCAATTTGGTCTTACACAGATCTATATTGAACGCTCTATGGCTCATATCTGCTTTTAAAGTTGGTTTGCTAGCCAAATACTTGACAACATGAAAGGATTTCCATTTTTAGTAATATACAATATTAAAAAAAAAAATTCACTGCATTAATACTGATTTACTTCACCGGCTCTTCATTTTTTTTACAAGAGGTGTAAACTAAAACCATATTAATCAATGAAAATTTAACATGTCTTACTGAGAGCTATAGTCAACATGCAGTTTTGTTAAGCAAATCGGTCTCGACGCCCGGTCACAAAAGCCAACACGGCTGAGGCTAAAGCATTCCTGAAGAACCTGATAGCCAAAAGACATTTGTTGAATAATACCTCAATATTAAATTGTGTTTTTGTATCGCTAACTAACCATACAAAAGCAAACCTACAATATGGACCAGTGATGTTAAGATATTACCACACAAGGTAATGAAAGAGACCATAGACTCAGACAACATAAACTCAATCCGTACATGTTGTAATCAAAGTGGTATCAAAGTGGTTTAATATGAATATCAGTTTGACCACTAGGTTACAGAAGGCTAACTAAAAACAAAAAAATAGCCACTTAGAGTGATTAAAATGTCCTAATCAATCGGAAAAGAATCCTGTTGCTGATGTTTTTTGTTTTTTTTTAATCCCTACAGCATTACTTTACAAGCTCTGGGAAAGTAATGATCTTAGACCAGTTAAAATCTGGATGTACAATAAAAAAACTGTTTGGTTTGGACGGGAGGCTAAAAAATGATAACGGTCACTTTATCCCTTAATCTTAGAACCAACTGCTCGTCATCTTATAATAATAATAATACATTTTATCACTGTACCCTTAAATTTTCAAATCTTTTTCATTCCTCAGTCCTTGAGGGGAAAAAGTCTAAATAACTGCTTTATAGTGAGGTTGAAAGAACATCTCTGATGTTTATGAAAACAGAGTTATGAAACAATGCTGCCAAAAGCAAAACCTGTAAAAGAAATGAAGACACTAAAAACAAAACAGTTACCAGCTGTCTACATGAATGTTTTATGAGCCCAAATAAATCAAGCCATGTCTCTTCACTGCCTCTGCACTACAAATACCACATACAATAATAATTAAACCCATAACCAACCATTTTAAATCAATGGACAACCAACTGCCAGGCCTCCTAAGACTTTGGCTTTAACTAAAAAGGCTGCTACCTAAAACAGATGCAAAGAAGCTCATTTGTTAATGATGAACACGCCGAACATTTGCACTAACGCACCGGTGTGTATAAGAACTCCTCCAATCTGCCACAGTATGCATAGGTCTACTTTATATTCTAAGCAATGTGCATTTCTTATTACAGTTAATTAGAATGATTTGAACCCTTTTCTGTGGTTTAAACTTTGACATTACCAATTCCAAAAAGATTAAAAGGATTCCCTGAGGCAAAGTAAACACAAAACCTGAAGAAGCAAGGTTCAAGGGCAAAACTCAGAGTAACCGGAGTCAGCATCATTAAACATTGCGAGAGTGAATGATTGTGCATGAATGATTACATACAAATCAGCTTGGCTTAAGCACAAAAGTGTGGGTTGACTTCTGTTTGTTTTCCCCCCCCAGTGCAATAAAGAAAACTACCACACGTCCATAATATTCCATATCGAATAAACAACTTTATTACATACACCAGCACTTTAAATATTTAAATATTCACTTTGTAGTTCTATAATTACAGACCCATAGTCCACCGGGTTCTCTGCATATTGTTAGTCCTCCGTTATCTGTTATCTAATGATCAGGTCCCCAAAAGGACCACCACGGAGAAGATCCTATTGGATTAAATCAAGACACCGCAGTTCTGCTTAAGCTTTAAAACCCTGAGGGTCTCTGTGAAGCAACACATACAACAGCAATAAAGTCATCAACATTTTAGATTTCACACCTCTAAAGTGGAGGAAGAAGCAGATGTGTCCACTCGTACCAGCACAGAACACACACAAACACCTCCACCACCATGTGTCAATGCTGTACTGAGAAACACCAACCACCCAAAAAATATTCAAATAGGGACGTTCAAAGTATGTAGAGCAGCAACGGACATAAATATGGTGATTAAATTAAGTTTAAATATAGTTGTTCCGTAATAAACACCATGTTTCCGACGACATGAATAATTTATTTCCAAGACTTTATAAAACGCAGCATCAGTGTTTTGTAAATAGGCCTCAACGGATCGTGTTGTGCAGATCAGCCAATCCCACTCAGCAAGAAATGAGTTATCATTTGCATAGTCCACTTTCCATGCCTTCGAATAACCCCATGTTGTTTCTCATACACGCGGTAGCACTGCACAACATCCTGCACAAATCAAAGCTTCCTGTACGTGTTTGTCAATAATGCTGATCCGAAACCCCAACTATACTGTCACACCACGAAGGCAAATACTGTTCTGAGATAACCACGAAAGCAAGGACTTGAGATCTTGTTCAGTCTGTAGACTAAGAGAGGTGCAGATGGAACCTCTGCCAGCAGAACCACAGGCAGGAGACCGAGCACCTGCACCTGAAAGACTAACAGTCTGAGGTGGAGATCGATGGTACAATCGCTATTGCTTTTCTGCATGCCAATTCACTGCCGACTCAACTGGCAAAAAAAAAAAAAAAAAAAAAATCAGGTGAAGCTACAGGAGGAACATCACTATAAATTATAAATGTTCACTTCACTCCAGTTTCTGTTTTTATTTTTCGTAAATTCAAACATTTAAGGCTCAATATGGCAAGGGCCATTGTTGCCTGTGGAGTATTTTGAGGGAATATACCTTCACCACCATTTATTTCTAAATACAATGTCTATTGTACAAATTTCACTCACTATTTAGATGCATGTTAAAGTTCTACAACTTTTATTTTATTCCATAATATCTGTTCTGTGATAGTAAACCATATTAAACCACGTTAGGCAGGTGGATGATTTCCAGCACTGCAGTGACACGACAGTGTTGGTAAAGTCAGTGTAGCACTGGGGGAATTTATGTCCAGTTTATTAGTCACATTAACTGTATTGCTACATCTTGTTAGCACAGTAACTTGTTTTAGTCATCTATTAATCTTTCAACAGTGTTTGAAATTCCAGCCTCCCTGCTGATCTACCCATACCAGTACGACACTTACAGTCCAGGAAATAAGTATTTGATCTCCCACTGACTTGAAAAGCTTTAATAGGAAAACATTACCAGTGACACACAGAATATCAAAAGACAAACCGAAAATTACACAAAATGAGAAGGATTCATTGAAGGAACTAAGTTTGACTCCCTAATAAAACATCATTTAATACTTGACTTGCAAAACCCTTCTTGGCAAGCACAGCGGTCAGACCTTTCTTGAAATTTTTATACAGTTTGCACACACTTCAGGGGCAATTTTGGCCCACTCCTCTCTGCAGATCATCTCCAAATCCTTAAGGTTTTTAGGCATACATTTGGAAACACGAAACTTCAGTTTTTCTGTGGGATAGAGGGAAAGAGACTAGCTAAGCCATTCCAAAACCTTGATATGCTTCTTAGGGAGCTCCTTTGTTTCCTTGGCTGTATGTTTTGGGTACCTTGTCGTGTAGGAAGACCAATCCACGACCTTTTTTAGTGAGGGTTTTTGGAGACTGCGGTCCCAACTGCCTTTAAACAGCTCCTTCGGTGTAGTTCTTGGATTTAACCCTTTCTCATGATCAACTCGAGGCCTCGTTCAGTCTGTAGACTAAGAGAGGTGAAGATGGAACCTCTGGACATCTTTAGACAACACTTTAATTTAGCAAACGTCGCCTTGTGGAGATGTTGGAGTGGCACAGAGTCTGTTGGCAGGTGGCCTCTTATACAGGTGACAATATTTCAAGTGCAGGTAAAAACTTCACCGAGATTAGGGTGTGTTAGTGGTCTGTGGGAGCCAACTGTAGTTGCAGTTTCTTTAAATCCAGTTTATAAACAGTTCCTTGAGCTCAATCAATGACGCAAGACTTCCTTTATACGTTTTACAGTTTACTAATCAAAAATTTCTCCATTCTTCTAAACATTTACAATCCTCTTGTAAAAAGACATACGCAGAGTGCAGCATGCATTCCAAAAAGATGATTTCTTACTCAAGATGGCCTCCACTAGTGTTCGACAGCGGCAGGAATTAGCATGTTCAACACGGCATACAGACATCCAGAATATTCTTTTTAATCCTGGTTAACATTCCATAGAACGAACAGTCTACTTCACCAAGATCTTTAGTTTACTTATCTTTCTTAATGCTTCAGGATTATTGAACTTGGTGTTTCTTCCAGGAACAATGTGTATTCCAACCTGAGGCACAGTCTTTTGACTATTATAGTTGCAGTTTCCTTATATCCCATTTATAACCAGTTATAACCAGTTCCTTGAGCTCAATCAATGACGCAAGACTGCTTTTATACGTTTTACAGTTTACTAAACCAAAACTGCAGGTTAAGAAGCAAAATAAATTCCATATACCATATTAACATCTTAGTTCCATGTAGTCTCGGTCAAAGACTGTTATGCTATGACCCCCTTTAGTTGCTGGGGCAACCTTCTACGCTGCGACAATGTCACGCATAAATTATATTCCAAATTTACATTGTAATTCACTCTTTTGAATAATGGCTCTAACAGGAACATTAGTCATTGTTTTTAGGGAATCACAAACTTATGTTTTTTTTTAATTATTTTTAGATTTTCCTTTTGACATTTCATTTTAAGTGAGAGATGAAGCTACCATACAAATCGTAGACCGTTTAATTATTTGTCAAAGTACAAACTTTCAAAATCAGTAGGGGGATCAAATACAAATGTCCTCCGCTGTATCTCACTGTAGTATCTAATAATCACCCACCGCCCAAATGATAACCTAATCCTAATGATTGGAAAACCAGAGTACAGAAGACTAACAAAGTATGAGCCACAGATGGACCACAGTGTGTAATAGTAGAACTATAATGTGCATTTATATGGGAAGTCAAGCTGATACGATCGACAATGATTGCAGCAACAAGGCGGTAAGCCTAATAAAAGGTTTCACAGAAATGTTTTAGTGACCGTATGTAAGTGCTGATCCTGAAACCGATGGTAAAGAACTTTCCCACATGTTTTATTAAATAGTTCTAAAGAATGTGGACAGCACTGCCTCAAATTCTAACAAAGGTTGAAACTTATTTCCCTGTTAAGATTTTCTAGTCTACATTGTTTACATACAGACACAAATTAAAGGCAAAATTACAGTATTCAGGGAGCAGGATTAACCAATAGAGCAACTGTTTGTTGCTTCAGTGTGGTTGTGGGTTTTATAGTTCCTGTTTTTAGTGGTTTATTATTCTGATCTTGTTTTACAAAATCAGCTCACTGCAGCCTGAACAAACAGACACTACAAGAATTACAGGTTAAATGTCGGGTTGTGTTTACATTTAATGCTGAAACGATTTTGATGCGGACGCGTTGAGAAGATTTACTTTTGTACCTGTTGCTGAGAGACACATGATTGACAGAAAAGGCAAAAAAAATCTGAAGAGAATGGAAAAACGTCAATAAAAATGTCAACAATGTACAAAACACTGTGCTGGAGAAAGTTAAAGTCTGTAAACTGTTACTGAGATACAGTAATGGGGTGAAATGATCATAAACATGAACAGACGACCACAAAAGGTTACAATGTCAGGACTTTTAAGAGTTAATGATGATAATATTAAAATATGTAACAATACAAGTTGTCAGCTTTTTGTCATGATGATCAGCCAGCCTTTAACGCCCCAGTTCCCCCCCCCCCCACAGATACGCACACCCATCACTATACATATGTAGTATAGGACAAGCAACATGAAAACATTATAAACACTTACAGTGACACACAATATATGGACAAAAGTAATAGGACACACTTCTGAATTATGGAATTCAAATGTGTGATTCTGACCTTTGTCGCCAATGGTGTACAAAGTATATGGGACCAAATAAAGCCAGAGAAGGGAGCCATGATGTTTGGGAAAAGTTATGTTACGTGATGCCATGACAGCTTATACTTGTAGGTGTAATTTGGGGAACATCCCAGTACTTTTCTCATTGTGCATGCTAAACAGAAAGTAACAAGAGGGGTAGTAAAGTGGTAGGTAGTTTTGTTGCCTCACAGCAAGAAGGTTCTGGTTTGAATTCGAGGCATGTGGTTATTAAATCCATCCTGTGTGAATATTACACTGTAGTGACAGATGTGGTGGTGGGGTGTTCGTTTGTGTGGTGCAGTGTTATCTATCTATCTATTTATATATTCGTGTGTAATTAATATAAGGTGCTTGGTGTGCATGGCACATGGGAAGAGTGGCGGGGAAGACACAAGGCGCTTGGCGTAAAGCAATTGGCACAAAGGTAGAGTAGCGGGGAAGACAAGGCGCTTGGCGTAAAGCAATTGGCACAAAGATAGAGTAGCGGGGAAGACAAGGCGCTTGGCGTAAAGCAATTGGCACAAAGGTAGAGTAGCGGGGAAGACACAAGGCGCTTGGCGTAAAGCGGTAAACACACAGGTAGTGGGGGGGGTGC
>JAOUQT010000004.1:2904820-2921457 GCA_025769995.1 Xyliphius kryptos | reverse complement strand
CCCCCCTCCACCCCTCATCCACCCATCCATCCATCCATCCATCACACATCCATCCATCCACCCCTCATCCATCCATCCATCCATCGCACATCTATCCATCCATCACTTACTTATCCATCCATCAATCACTTATCCATCACTTCTCCATCCATCACTTACTCATCCATCCATCCATACATACATCCATCCATTACTTACACATTCATTATACTTATACCTATCTATTATACTTATCCACTACTTGTAGATTCATCCATCCATTCATCATCCATCAACGACTCATCCATCAATTATCCATCATCTACAGATCCACTCATTTATCTTTTCAGTGTTGATAAGTGTATCCAGTTGGCTGAAGGCGGGTGGAGACTGTATGTATTTAAGCAGTTGATGCTCAGTGGGTTTAAAACTGGACTGATAATCAGATGAGCTGCTGATTGGATCTAAATGTTCAGATTGTTGAAAGTCACTCAGGAGAGAGATGACTGTTAAAATGCTATGAGGTTTCACAGACGCGCTTCATTTCTTGTTAATAAGCTGTTAAAGACGGAATGTTTTGCCATTTTACACTTATTAGTCCATGTTTTTAATCTTTCCTCTTCTCAACATTTACACACACACACCTTGTTTTTTTTAAGCATGTGAACACATTAAATACCAGACTGTGTTTAAGTGATTTGAGCGTTAAGCGGTAAGCGTGATGTTTCAATCCCACACATTTGCCACCATCCTAATACAGCAGCTTGTGAGCTACACTGTTATATTCATACAATTTTCAGTGAAGCATTTAGTTCTGGTTCTAATCCATCCTGCGATGACTGCTGCTAAAACCCCCTCCTGCTCCCCTGGGCAGTTCCTCAGCAGTATCTTACATTAACAGATGGAGCTCGCAATGCACTTGAACTCATGTGTGTGCGTCTCTGTATGTGTGTGTGTGTGTGTGTGTGTGAGAACACAAATGTATATTTATGTGGTGGGGAAAAGAGAAAAATGGCTTCCAGTCTAACGACATCATCAAATGAAAACACAGGCAGGACTTACAGATCTTGTGTTTCCCTTTCATGGGGAATTTCACCAGCAGCTCCTGGGGGTTGGTGCAAATGAAGACGAATGGAGAAGCCGATTCCTCGCTGATCTGGGGACACTGCAGAGAAAGAGGGAGGAAAAGAAGCCATGAGCTACCCCCGCCTTGTTCAGGAAGGAACGACTCCTGGCATTGTAATTGATAGAAAGGCCACGGTGGCTTTGGAAATTGACTGACGCATTCACGAGACAGGTGACATCTATCCAATCTGGCGGGGTAATGCTGCGGGTCATCTTATTTCCGCTGTGTTATCGGAGAGCACGGTGATTGTGTTTTCGACAGTCGGGAAACAAGCATTTGGGGAAAGGGTGCCGAAAAAGGGTTGATGTTATAGCCACTGTGCATCAGAGTTAAATGTAGACAGGAAGGTAATGCAGCTTTTAAACAATCATTTATTACAATGCAGCCCTGTGGACACGGATGTGAACCGTCAAGACATTTTAGAGTGAACCACTAACAAAAGATTTTCATTAATGCAATCGGGGCATTTGGACATTGTGCTTAGTTTGCAGATAACCAAGCGAAGAACCACAATGGTCCTGGAGAAACCAGGATGTGGCCCAACAAAGCTATACAGTTTCAGGTATGAAGCCTAATTAAAGGGTTTCTGATGGCTTACAGTGAATAATGGAGCACCAAGCGTTAACAACACAGAGATGAGCTCCTCATTTATAGCCTCCTTTTATTAACCGTGCTGGCTCTGCCTCAGACCGCTCATTTACAATAAACCAGTCACTTGATTGATATTCTGTGTTAATCTCGAATCAAAATGCCATTAATGCTTAAGGATGAAGCGGGTGGAAAAAAAGCTAACTGTGCAAGATTGAACATTTTAATTCCAATTACACACGTTGCTAAAAACCTTAATAAAACGCTAAAGCTGTCTGCTAAGGCCAACATCTTTGGGCCGGGTTCCTGTTGTCATGTCGCCCTTGATTAAACTCTTTATGCATCACTGGATCCTGCCTCAATTATGGCAAGCCTATGAGGAAGCCTTAAGCAATACAGAGCATTATCTAAGACATGCATGTCGCGCAATGCGTGTGCATTCTGTTACAAACACAGATATCTATTTATACTAACTGCAGAAAAGTATTGGGACACAGCCCAATCAGATTAATTCCCAGCGCTTGCACTGCTGATATCGGCATGGTTACAAATCGCGGAAAGCCTTTTTTAATACTACACCATACCCAAAATGATACATCCTATACCTAACCATACACTTTATGATATTACACTAAACATTCTATACATACTTCACCGTACTTAATAATACACCCTATAATACTACATCATACTTCTTGAAGAATGGACAGAGAAATACGCCTTTATTCTCCCAGTTTTATTAATGCAAAGCCCACATGCCTGATCGGTAACGAGGGTGTCTGGTTTGTAATGTTCTTATTTGTTTGTGTGGTTATGTTTGGGGAGATGTGGGTACATTTTGGCGGCAATAACCTGTGTGCTGGGAGGACATACAGAGGTGATTAAAGACAGTGGATAACCAATTATTTTAGGTTGACAAAACCAGCAATTAAATAGCGTTAGAGATCATGTGAGACTCGAACTTAATAATGGTTTTTGGTGATGGAAATGTACAATTGCATGTGGATACTAGGCCTAAAGGCATAAAAATGTATTTGTTTTTCCAGATAGTCGTGGACTAGGTCTGACAGTTTAATTTTTTTATTTTATCATCGTTCATTATAGTTCAAAGAACCTCACAGGCTAGATGTGTCATGCTTGCGGGCCACATCTGGCCCATAGGTCGGCAATTGTACTACATCATACCCAATAATACTACGCCATACTCAATAATACATCCTATAATATTACATCATACCTAATAATACTACACCATTCTCAATAATACATCCTATAATATTACATCATACCTAATAATACTACACCCTTCTCAATAATACATTCAATACATACTACACCATATCCAATAATACTACTACACCATACTCAATAATACATCCTATAATATTACATCATACCTAATAATACTACACCATTCTCAATAATACATTCAATACATACTACACCATATCCAATAATACTACACCATACTTGATAATACATCCTATAATATTACATCATACCTAATAATACTACACCATTCTCAATAATACATACTACACCATATCTAATAATACTATAGCATACTCAATGATACATCCTATAATATTACATCAAACCTAATAATACTACACCATTCTCAATAATACAATCAATACATACTACACCATATCCAATAATACACCCTATTATACTACATCATACATACTACCCCATACTCAATAATACATCCAATAACACTATAATACCAATTCTTCAAACATACTGTAGAATACTATTTACTTTACCAAATAAAATTAAATTGTATATCTTAGGACATCCTATAGGACATCACGACCTTTAACTCTGAGATTGAAGTGCTTTGTAAAGACCATATTGTGAAAAAAACTAATTGTATCATTCCAAATTCTCCATCATGACACATTTCAGTTTAATCGGTCTGTTACGGTCCCTGACTTAATGGGATTTAAAGATCTGGAATTGACCAGCGTTAAATCCATGTCCATATGTGAGTGCTTCAATTACTTGTTAATTGAAAAAACATGTCACACTTTACACTCCCTTTAAACATTCTGACCATATGGCATGGTGGTCAGGAGCAGTTTGAACAGCACCAAACAAGGCCCACTTTAGCCTAAGCTCTTTCCTCTGTCCACACTTTAAAACTGGACATGCATTTAAAAACACAGCCCCAAGCAAAGTGTGCAGCCACAACAATCTGCCGACCAGGTGTCCAGCGTGCGAGAGGTCCTTTTATCTGTCAGCCGCCTGGAAAGCTGCCAGAGCATCATAGCAATAAAATACCTACGATGAGGGTTGAAGCATGGCCGAGGAAGGTAGACCTACGCCTAGCGTTTTGGGAGTGAAGTGCATCTGCCCACCCGTGTCCTTGAACAAAGGAGGCTAAGAGCCTTAACCAAGAGGAGGGATGATGAATCCGGGGCTGGCTGCCTGTTACTTTTGCCAAGCCTCAGCTTTTCAGCTGTTTTCCACAATTAGGACACGAGACGAGCAATCTCGCGCGCCGTGGCACAGCACTAATGGGGCTGTGTGGCAGCCGGGTCTGCTTGGCTGCACTCGATGGGAGTCAAATAAAAGGGGATTCATTGGCAGCAACTTCCTAATTCTAAGGTAGCACTGTGTGGAGGCCCTTAAAGATGAGAGTGAGGAAAGGAGGGAGCCACTGGGTTGAGGAAGAAAAAAAAATGAGAGAGAGGGAGGTTCATTCAGTAATGAGAAAGAAACAACAGATCAGCTCTTTTCACCAAAAAAAGCCCTGTAAGCTTTTTTTCTCTCCACTTACTCAGTGCCTGACCAATAAAAACAAGCGAGATAAGGACTGTGAACAACATAACCTTGCATGATGATGTTAATTTCAGACCAGGGTCACACGGTTTGTATGCAAATCCATCATGTGAAAACCCAGAAGCGGATGAATGTGGGTGGGAGAGAGGCAAGAATATTGAGCAGCTGATCGCCTGCGAGCCAAAAGCCACATGGGAGCGACAGTGAAAGAAACCACGGAGCTGGCATTTAAGCAGAGACACTTAAAACAGAAAACACAAGTTCCTGTATAGATGACCTGCAATTCGGTCGTTCCTTGGATCAAGTTAATCCAGCAAATCCGACCCAAAAAAGAAATAAAAACATTACTAAATAATTGAATGTAAATTTACATATATACGCTCACCAGCCACGGTTCAGGTACCTACCATATAGCTGCACATTACAGTTATACAATTAAAGCCTGTAGTCCATCTGTCTCTACACACTTTATTTCTCAAGTTCAATTTATTATAGTGCTTTTTTACAACAATGCGCTGTCACAAAGTAGCTTAGTGCTTTGAGCCCAAACCCCCAAAGAGCAAGCTGAAGCGACAGCGGCGAGTAAATGTCCCTGTTATGTTGTTTTTTTTTTGTTTTTTTTTTTAATAAAGAAACCTTAAGAGAACCAAGGCTCAGTGGGGGACTCCTTCTCCTTGAGCGGCCGGTCAGCAGTGAACAGTGTAGGATGTCCAAATTCATTCATTCATTGTCTTCCGCTTATTCCTTTATGAGGGTCACGGGAGGGGGAACGTCTCAGGCGCTGGGCAGATACACCCAGGACAGGGCGCCAATCCATCGTTGGGTACACACTCACTCACACAGTCACACAAACACATCCATAAACACACACTATACAGGGCAATTTAGAGCATTCAATTTACCGGAACCCAGAAGAAACCCACACAGACACGGGGAGAACATGCAAACTCTACCCGGATAGGGATTCGAACTGGGAATTCCCAGCGCTGAGAGGCGAATGTGCTAACCACTAAGCCAACCCAGACGTCCATATTTACCAATTTAAAAAAATTATATAAATTTTTTTGGCGGCACGGTGACTTAGTGATTAGCACGTTCGCTTCGGATTGAATCCCAATCTGGGTGGATTTTCCATGTTCTCCCAGTGTCTGCATGGGTTTCATTCCACAATCCAAAAACAAAGATTCAAGGTAAATTGACTACTATAAATTGCCCCATATAGTCTGTGTGTGTGTGTGTGTGTGTGTGTGTGTGTATGTTTTGCGATAGATTGGCATCCTGTCCTGGGTGTATCTACCTAGTGCTCAAAACATTCTCCCCTAGATGGGCATAGGGAACCCCACCCGACCCTAGTAGTAGAGGATTAAGCGAAAGATAATCATCAAATTAATGAATGAATATACACTATATGAGTCCTTTGAGTCATCCTCCAGGACTGCGACGCTAAGTCCAGGTTCCAATCAGGAATCCTCATAGCTGCAATGTTCCGGCAATGCCATAGAAAAAGCCCCTTCTTGGTCCGGCTTGTCATCGCACGTAAACTTTAACTATTGGCTACTCATTACTGAAGTAGCTGCTCAAACAATGTAGAGGTGAGTGAGACATCTTGAGCTTTTTTTTGGTTGTTTAAAGAGTATATAAACCTCTGCAGGATCCCAACACACACTTTTAAACTTATTTATAAGAAAATTAGATTAGATTCAACTGTATTGTCATTGTGCAGAGTACAAGTACTCAATGACATGCAGCGAACATCTAACCAGGAGAGCAAATACAGCATTTTGACCTCAAACCCAAATGTCTTCAACGTCCAGCACAGCTGACTGTAATGTTTTCAATTCATCTTAATGAGATTGGAACTTATTAACATGCATCCAAAATGAGTTCATATGAGATAATGTCATGCATCGTTTGTTAATAGTGGTATTTTCAGCTGAGGTGATTTCCAAACCCCATTCCTATGATCGCTACTTAACTTGCTCATTTCTCTCCAGTGTAATAGTTGTGCAGTAATTAATATTTGAAGCTTCGTCTTTTTCTTCCTCGCATACAGAAACAACTGGTGTCAAGTTGGAGTTCACATTAATTATACAACACGGTCCAACACTGGCACTGGTGCCTTTACATAATTTATTCCTCAGTCATGAGGAAATACATGTCCAGCTATTAAAGCTTCACAGGCTTTCAGTCAGACCAGACAGCAACGCTTGGCTCCACGTATTTGTATAAGAGGCATCGCACATGTGAGGCAGCCATGCAAAGCCTTCACCACAGTCACTGGCCTCGTTTCGGCAGAGTCATCGAATCTGGCCCCCACTGCGAAAACCAATAATCAAATCAAACAAGCGTCCTAAATAGCAAAACGAGTCGGCTACGAATTCCCATCCAACAAGCATTCAGTCAGTGGAAACGCTGAAAGAAAGAAGGACTGCTTTGGAGAGTGCCGAGAGACTTTATGAGGTCATTAATTCTGGCAGTAAAATGCGGCCGTGCCAGATGTTATGCTTAGTTCCAGTCCATAGAGGCTCACACATGACCTTACCTCAGCCAGAACATGCCACAAGTGTTTAGAAAACAAGAGCGGCTCAGAGGTAGCCAGACCCAAATATTAGACACAACAACCTACTGTGCTCTCAGAATTTTGCTCTTTCCATCTGCACCGTCTGTCACGCACGGCGACTCCCCAGTCAGAACTGGCTGTTAAAGTTAATCTGGTGTTCAGCCGTGTACAAAATGAGAGCTACACGTTGAGAGTCAATGAAAGCCGACGTGCCTCGCTAAGCCTCTTTGTGTAAAATTTGAGTGGCTTTCCATTCAAGTGGATTATAAGATCACTTTGTGTGAAACTAGCATAATTGACAAAAATAACATCTCGAGCGGTTCTTGAAACAAGGCTGTCTGCGACGACAAAGCAAACCATCAGCCCTTTGAAAAGCCAGACACAGAAACTCAACAAGACGAGAAAAAAAAATATCACAACCCACAGAGTTCCCTCAGGGATTATCAAAGCCTGCGCGCTCCATCTGGATATCAAAGCCTTGCCGGAAACCTCGCATTAAAATGGAATAAATCTCATCAGCTGAGCAAATCTTACCCGGTCTACCGTCACCTGCCGTTGCCCCAGTCGATAACTATCTCATAAAAATCCATTAATGGGGACAAATCAAAAAGGTGAGCTTGACTGACATGCTGGTGTTTAAGCGCAACACCCCCTCCGCACACCCCTCCCCAACGTGAAATTAGAGCCATGTTTATTAGTGCGTTGGTAGGCCGGGTTGAACATTTGCTTTGATTGCAGCCCTGGAACACGGCCCATCTGTGTTCATTCAGCTCGGCTGGAAGCCCTTGTTCCCCTGTGAACTGCTGGTCGCTCCCACAAAGCATCACAGGAGGGAAAGTGAGTGGTCGGACAGGATGTTTTCTATTCACATCCCCCCTCTTCACCTCATTAAGCAGAACAAGGCCAGGAAAGAGGCAAGGGCAGGCAAGTCTCAGCCTCACAACAGTCTCAGTGTAAACGTTAAAGGTGGTAATATTGCTGCAGTCTAAATCCTCAAAGCGACGCCTTCTTCAACCAGAAGGTGAAAATAGATCGGAGGTAGAAAACAGAACGCAGCTTATTTATTGAACTAAATCGGACTATTATGAACGTTTAGCTAGTTACTGACGTGAACAAGTCAGTTCAATGGGAAATGACGATAACAAATGTGACAAATGTGATTTGTTTTGCACTTACAGCATTAGAAGTGCCTCAGGAAGCCATGCCATAACAGTCTATATGCTTTGTTACAAAAAAAGTACAATGAAAAAACAAATCAGGATAATTATACTTCGAAGAAGACGAATCACATCGGAACTGATGAGATCCAATCAGAACGCTAAAGAGAAGAGATAAGATAAGACTTTATTGACCCCTTTGGGAGCGTTCCCTCAGGGAAATTAAGATTCCAGCATCAACATTACAGAGTACACAAAGAATAGAAATAGAAGGTAAAAGAGAAAAATAAAGAATATATATTTTTATATAATATCTGATGTGTAAAAGTCTGGTGGGATTTTTATTATAAAGATAATAAAAATAAAGATTATAATAAAGATTGTGTTCAAGTGATTATTTTTTCCTTCCAAAATTTGCACCCTTCACTCCATCCACACTAAAACAGCATTTCTGATAGAGACACTGTGCAAATCAAAAGGAAACCTAGCAAAACTGAGTTTTACAACAAACACAGTGTGGATGCCTATGACTTTTAAACACTTTACCAACAAAATAAAGTCAAACTAGGAGGATAAAAAACAGACTAAATTAAGCAAAATGAAGAAAAAAATAGCTCAAGGCATGTGCCAGTCCTACCCCCAAACACAAACAGCAACAGTTCATCAGCGGGCAGGTTGCCCAACAACCAAACCCATACATTTACCTATAAGGAAAGAACCTCACTGATTAGAACAAGAGATAACTGGCCTCTGACCAAGCACTGCTTCAGACTTCTTAACTTCCAAGTATGCATACTTCCCACAACACAAGGTCGGGTGGGGGGAAGGGGGGGTCATTGTTGGTGAAATGCCTTAAGGGTAACCACGGTACGTTTTGGAGGATCTTAACGAATCGGAACCAGTAACACGTCCACCTTTCAACCACTTAGCAACCAATGACTTGCTTAAATATGCTCGGCACTGGATCAAAACCAGTTTGACAAAGTTATTTTACTTTAAAATAAAAATAAAAGATTTGCAGTGATGAAGCTTTTTCACATTCGTAAGGCAGGATTAGTCATATTTAAATGTTTCCAGTGGAGGATGTGGTAACCCACCAACAGTCCTCCAACAAAACATGAAATTTAAGGTAAGATTAAAGTAACATACGATAATATTCCAAAAAAAAGAAAAAAAAAAGAGAAAATATATTAAAAAATAGGGCTGGGGCAACGCATCGACATAATCGACTATGAAAATGCGTTGACTTGCGTCGACACGTCACGCAAATGGCTGTGCCCACGGAAAGCATGGATTTATTTATAGCCAAGTGGCAAGATAGGCTTTTCCAACAATATGGTCATGTAAAAAAGTAAAGAAAAGAAAACGACCAGTTTTCAAGAGCCCGGTCCTCACGATTGGATTTGGCAACTTTATCGCCGGTTACCAGCAGCTCTTTAATGCGGTCAATTCCACCTCTGGCTGATTGCAGAGTAATCCTCTTCATCAATCTGATAAATGTCTTCCGAATTTGACGAACCAGCGCTAGAACATTCACACTCCTAGTCCGTATCCCTCGCGTTCAATAGCATCGTTAAAAACATTGTGCGTCACTTCCTGGAATTTCTGTAATGACAGTGGGCTTTTCCGTCAATTCACTTGAACTTGTCAAAGTTACCTAAATATGTTATATTTACGTTGACAATTTAGAAGCCAAATTAATGTGAGATCTTCAGGGTCCAATAGGTTGTGCATTTTAGGAGAACATGTTTTAAAAAAATCCAATAAATATAATATTGCAATATTTTTTATTTTGAAAAAATCATTTTGAAATTTCCAACACACTCACATTAGAATAATTAGTTGTTAAATTAGTCGACTAATCGAGAAAAATAATTAATCGCTTAAAACTTAATCGTTAGGTACAGCCCTATTAAACAAACAGTTTAATATAAAGTTTAATTTAAGACCCCGGGTTTTTAAACACTGCAGTATTTACATAATTCATTCGACTCATTTGAGCAACATTCGGGACACAAAGAAGGAGGATGAACGCAGCGCCCCTTCTCTGATATGAGCATGCAGACATGGCCGAGAGGGATACCAGGATGAAGAGAATCACGACTGAGTTTGGATACTCGCATGACACAGCATGACTCTCCACTCATCCTGTCACGAAGATGGATGCCGTGGCTGACGAGGTGAAACCTGCACAGTCTGTTCTGAGCTTTTGACTGACAGCTCGCTGCTCTCTTCTGCAGGAGGCTTGCTGTGGAGGAGGGCACACTTAGACACATGAACAGTGGGAGTACCGTTGGGACTGCCACTAATGATGGAGCTGGAGTGGAGCACAGAGCCACGCTGGAACAGCACTTCAGCAGTTCAACAGGACTCCCTAAACACCAGCTGGCCTCGGTTAATTAAGCCGAGCACAAACCCGGTCGACGCTGACCAAAACAGTGAGTGGAGCGGAGCTGTGGAATTTCTCCATGGAGATCAATTACCCATCTGACTGACATGTTTCTATTTTTAATAATGCTAAAATTAATTCTTACAGTCCCAAAGCTCCAAGGCCATTTGTCAAAAGCTAACCAAGAACAAATAAGACACTGGAAAAAGGCAACTCTCAATATGAGGAAAGGTGACTCGGTTTGTCCACGTGCCCCTGGCGTCATCCACCCAGCGTAGGGCCACATGCGTGCCATCTCGGTCCACGTAGGCTCAACCGTCCTTCCGCGCCAATGGCCGCGCAAAAGCGGCAGGATCCCAGCACTTTGGCAGCATGTGACATCCGAGCCTCCCGTTTCCACCGTGAGGAGTGTCGCCCCCTGGCATCTTCCTGCTCCATCAACGGCAGCTGGAACCGTCCCTTGCTCCGTCCACTCCGTGTCGCCACGTCTTCTGCCACGTGCCACAACACAATTATACTTGAGCCACACTGGGTTTTTACAGTCTGGCCTAAACACAAACGTGCCATGTCCACGGTCCCCCAACTTGTGGTTGGTCTCTCTACCCGTGGCACACGACGTCACAGATTACAAAGCGGCACACATCAGGTATGCTAATCTACGTGTCGCCCGCAGCTTTCCTCCCACCAGCGCCATCGTGTCGCACAAAGATTGGTATAGTTAAGAGAAAAAACGTAGATAGCTGTATGGTTCTATGTTTCTATCAATACTTTGCCCCACCCCATACTCATCTCTAAGAACCAGGACCCCACAGAACCACCAGGTATTATCTGGGTTGTGGATCGTGGTTTGGCATACCATGCTTTCTACAGAGGTCACAATGTTGCAGGGAGAAAACCCCCAATCCAGCCTCCCACCCATCAAACATATTCAATTTTATCTATGGGGCATATTGTATAAAGGGTCTTTATACATTAACCCAGGTAGCCCATCATATTGTGACATCATTAGACTAAAGCCCCATCCCAAGTGGTTTAGCAGCTGTCAGATTATTATTATTATTTTAATAAAAAAGAGCAAGAGAGAGAAAGATCTCCAAACAAAGCCATGTATGCTGTTTGGCTATACAATGTCATTTCTATCCATAAAATCTGAAATCAGAGATCATGCTCGGTCATGTACTAATCCCTAATCAATCACACAGCACCAGCACTGTGAGCTTGGTAATGTAAATACTTGCGGTTTCATTTTAACAGCCTGCATTCAACCTTTTAACCTGCTGCAGAAGAATGTGCGCGCCGCCGCTATCACTTTAACCAACAAAAGCACTCATTCTCCACAAGAAACAGGCACCCTTTTGAGAAAGACCGAATCTCAATCTGCAAGATTTGCAAATACATGTGCAGGCATGAAAATGGCACCCTGATAAAGAGGGATAGGAAACAGTAGGTGCTTTCATGACCTTGATAAACTTCCAGCAAAATATAAAACCATTAATAACAAAAACACTTAGTCGAAAAATGACACCAAACAAAAAAGATTTCTCGCCAAATTTTCAAATAAAAAAAAAGTTTAAATGTCATCAAGCTTTTATTGAAAGAAAAGGCCGGTTTGAAGAGATTTTTTACAGTAACATCCCGCTCTTGTTCACTGCAGGTGCTTGTTTTGACGAATGAGGGAGTAATTATGGAAAATTGCTGGGTCTTCCCAGGAGGCATGAATGGATAAATATCAGCCATTAAAACATACCAACACCCCCCACGGTGATGTTTAAACTGGCCATTTTATAAGGTTCCAATAGCATTAAAAAAAATAATACCGTCTGCAATGTTTCAGTAAAACAGTATTTCAGTGTGTTCTTTTGTTTTGGGGATGTGGTAGCTGATCGGTGGGCTAGGGATATGTACCCCAACCACTCAAAATTTAATGGGTCAACAGTGTGGGTTTTTAAGCATGGTCCCTAAATCTCATTGCTGCATCACAGCTAACCTGCGTTCAGCCATTATTTACAAGTACGTTCTAGTTTTCTATGCATCTGGAATCCAGAAAAATTGTTCGAATCCCAATCTGGGTGGAGTTTTCATGTTCTCCCCATGTCAGCGTGGGTTTCCTTCCACAGTCCAAAAACATAATTTCAAGGTAAATTGACTGCTCCAAATATCCCCATATTGTCTATGTGTTAGTGTGTGTGAGTGTGTGTGCCCAGCGATAGATTGCCGCCCTGTCCTGGGTGTATTTGCCCAGCACCAGATACGTTCTCAGCATGGGCATAGGGGAACCCCCCCCCGTTACCCCGCGAATTAATCAACATGTAAACTCCGCAAATAATTACAGCATTAAGTAGAAAACAATTAAAGGGACTTAAAACCAAATCAATGAGAGTTACATTTCCAAAGCTACAGAGCTCAGGGTCTAACGAGGGACGACAACACAAGCACTTGAGTCTCCACGCTGTTGTGTTGCATTATGTCTAACGTCAATGTTTTGAATACAAACACAAGATTTCTTGTCTTGCAAACAACATTCATTAATTTAATCCATCCATGATCCTCTGTTTAATCCTATATGATGCTCGCAAGAGGGCGTTCCCCATGCCCATCCAGGGGAGAATGTTTTCAGATACACCCAGGACAAGGTGCCAATTCATCGCTGGGCAAAATCCATTAATGTTGGTGCATATTTACATCAATTATCCTGTTCTCATTAACATGTGATGTGCTTTTACATTCCTTACTTACCTTAAAGGTTTTAAATTAGTCTCAAAACTCCAAAATCAACAGAACCCCTACATGCACTTGGGTTTGTTTCACAACAATGCTGTACATTCTAACATGAATCCGGTTTGCAACATTCATGCAAAGCCTCCACAATCCTGTTACTGTGAAGATCTGTTAGAGGATACTTAAAATAAGCTGTATGACTCTGTAGTCATGATCCAATGATCCGAGAGCTGGTGGCACAGCTGCATTTAAAGAATAAAGAAGTAATTCGCTTAAAATCTAACTTTGCTTTTTAGCACCAATTATTTTACCGATATGTTGCCGTGCTGTGGCTGCATTCCTGTTTTAGCGCAGGCTTTCGCTACGATGCGGCAAGGTCTAATTGTATGAGTCACGCAGTCTGGAAAAATGGCTTTCTTTATTTTCCAGGCCACTGCTGACCTGTAGCTGGCTCAGCTTGTCACTGGGTGAGTCAGGACCCTTCTGGCTGCATTCTCTGCAGTACTGCAGCATCACATGGTATCTGACCTCTCCACAGTGGCAGCACGCCCGGCAGGGAAACTAGGCCTGTGTGGGGGAAGGGAATCTGTTACAGGTCTTTCATGCAGCATGTGAGAAGAAGATCAGGGGGGGGGAAATGGTTTGTCTTAGCTTGGCAGGGATCCAGCATGGCCACTCAGAGTGCATTTTCCCTCTGGAGAGAATCTCTTCAGCATATAAATATCACATTACCACACAAGGAAACACAGCCATCAGCTGGCCCTTTAACCCACACTAACAAGGGCAAGCGCCCTCTGCTAATCTAGCCACTGGGTCTGCCGGAAAGAGGATCCCGACTGTTCAGATCAGGAGTATGGAGCTTAGTGCTGCTGACGAAAAAAAATTTAAGAACTTGACAGGATTTAAAGGATAAATAATAAATGAAGCCTGGATGGTATGGTAGCATCATGAACCAGAGGCACAGGGTTTTAGATGATTTATGTATTAATGGTCGACAACTAAAAAAAAAAAAAAAAAAGAAAAAGTATGTGAACCTTTTGGGATTACTTGGATTTGTGCATAAATTGGTCATTAAATATGTTCTGATCATCTAATTCACAACAATAGACAAACACAGTCTGCTTAAACTAATACAACATAAAAAATATGGTTTGCATGGTGTTATTGAACACAACATGTAAACATTCTCAGAGCAAGGTTAAAAAAGTATGTGAACCCCAAGGCTAATGACTTTTTTAAGAGCCAGGAGTCAGCCAACCTGGAGTCCAATCAATGTGTTGAGATTGGAGGTGTTGGTTATAGCTGCCCTGCCCTATAAAAAAAACACCAGTTTTGAGTTTGCTGTTCTTAAGAAGCATTGCTTGATATGAATCATGGCTCGCACAAACGAGCTCTCAGAAGATATACGTTCAAGAATTCTTGACTTGCATGAAGCTGAAAAGCGTTACAAATGTATCTATATAAGCCTTGATGATGTTCAGCACTGTTGCTACTCTCCCTAGGAGCGGTCGCCCAATAAAGATGACTGCAAGAGCACAGCACTGAATGATATTCAATAAGTTAAGGAAGAATCCCAGAGTGTCAGCTAAAGACTAACAGAAATCTCTGGCACATGCTAACATTTTTGTTGACAAATCTACAACACGTAAATCATTAAACAAGCATGGAAGTCATGGGAGAAAGGACATCATGGAAGAAGCTACTGCTGTCCAAAAAAACATTGCTGCACGTTTGAAGTTTGCAAAAGAGCACCTAGATGTTCCACGGCACTATTGGCAAAATATCTTGCAGCCAGATGAATCCAAAATTTTGTTGTTTGGAAGGAACACAACGCCATTTGTGGTGGAAAAAAAAGCCACAGCACATCCTTAAAACCTCATCCCAACTGTGAAATACGGTGGAGGGGTCATCATGGTTTGGAGCTGCTTTGCTGCCTCAGGACCTGGACGGACTGCTGTCATCAACGGGAATAATGAATTCCCACATTTACCAAGACATTTTGTAAGGAAAACTTAAAACCATCTGTCCAAACCGAGGTTTAACAGGGGATGGATGATGCAACAGGACAACGACCCAAAGCAACAACCGAATGGCTTCAATAGAAACCAGTACACCAATAGCCCAGTCAGAGTCCTGACCTCAACCCAATTGAGATTCAGTGGCATAACCTCAAGAGAGCAATTCCCACCAGACATCCCAAGAACATTTCTGAACTGAAACAGTTTTGTAAAGATGAATGGTCTAAAATTCATCCTGACCGTTGTGCAGGTCTGATCTGCAACTACGTGAAAACATTTGGTTGAATTTATTGCTGCCAAAGGAGGGTAAACCAGTTATTAAATCCAAAGGTTCACATACCTTTCCATCCTGCACTGTGAATGTGCACATGTTAGGTTCAATAAAACCATGCAAACATAATTTTTTGTGTGGTTTTAGTTTAAGCAGACTGTGTTTGTTGTGATGTAGATGAAGATCAGAACACTTTTAATGACCAATTTATGCACAAATCCAAGTAATCCCAAAGGCGCTTGATGTGTGTCATCTCCAATGGCGATTGGTGGACAGATAGAGAGTGGAGGGGATGATGCAAGGTACTTGACTAGCGACTGGCGCATGAGTAGAGTGAATGGGATGATGCAACGCACTTGTCGTGTAGCAACTGGTGCGCGATTAGAGTGGAGAGGGTGCCACGGGGCGGCTAACATGAAGCTAATGCTGTAAGGCACACTACAACTTGCACGTTACCAGCAAAGCAGACATCTGAATAAATGTGTCCGATCCTACAGCACTGAATTGGCTTCCTAAAAACTTTAAGACGGAATTAAAGAAAGTTATCTTGCCAAATAAGCAAATCCGTGAGTGACATATATAACAATACAAAAATGTATACAGTGGTGGCTCTCTTTTCATTTGACTTCGGATTACCGGATTCGGAGTTCATCAATTTTTTATAGAAAAAACTTTTCAGTTTTTAATTTCGAAAAAAAAAAAAGTCAATATCCAATAAATTACATTCCACTTCACAATTGTGTCCCACTTGTTGATGCTTGAAGCATGGAATGTGGCAAAAGGTTGAAAAGAATACTTTTGTGAGGCACTATAATAATCAGAACATGGAGCATCTGCTCAGCATCTAGCAGCACTGTCAAAAAAAAACCTGAGACTGAGCTAAGTTGATGGGGATAAACACACTGCTCAAACAAATAAAGGGAACACAAAAATAACACATCCTAGATCTCAATGAATAAAATATTTCAGCTGAAAATCTTTATGTAGTAGATAGTGGAATGCGTTGAGAACAAAATAACATAAAAATGAACAAAATGTAAATCAAAA
>JAOUQT010000004.1:2851960-2867338 GCA_025769995.1 Xyliphius kryptos | reverse complement strand
GGGATATATGTGTGTGGTCCGGGCTCAGTTCTTTTCCGGCCAAATCTGAAAGCTTGTGTATCACTGCTCTCCAGTTTCAATGTTTTGACAGCATGAAAGAGCTCTGTGGTTCATCTAGTTCCTAATGAGCTCAAAATGCATCACATTATCAGCAGGATGCTTGAAATTAATCACCGGCGGGTTTGTAGTCAGTCATGGCAGCCATTAAGCAATAAAGGTTTCGCAGCCAGAGACATGAGCCGTGAGTTTATACAGGCACATGTACGAGTAAACACTGAATTGCCTCAAAGAAGACCATGGGTGATAAATTCGTATGGCTCGACCCCTTTATAGTAAGCTAAATATAGCTAGATGTTCCTAGTCGGCAAAAAAAAACAATATTAGCCACATCATCTGAATGCTCCCAACAGTGACTCAATGACCTGCATGGTTGAGTTTAGGCTAGACGCAAAACTGACCTACTTTGAGGCTTTTTTCATCAGCTTGCTTTAACAGACTGATTTATCCAAGCCACATATTCATGCTCTGTCACAATAAGGGTTGGCAACCGTCCCGTATTGTCTGGGACATCAGAAGTTATGGGCAATTTTTATTTGTACTATTTGGGAAAGCTTCAGTCCCGTATTCCAATCACAGCCTCATTGGCCAATAATTTGCAATTCTCACTAGGGAAGCGAACACTAGTAGCACAATCACCCCTAACCCCCCACCCCTTCTCTCATAAAAAGCGAACACCGGTAGCCCGGTGACCGGTGTCCCAGTTTTTTATTACTCGGACCTGGCAAGACTATTCACAATACATATTATTATGTCATGAATTAAAAAATAAATTAGCATGGACTTAGTCTTAGCTTGTCCACAATCGTTCGCTTTTCCTGTCAAGTTTCCTGAACTTTTTCAATATGCGCCCATCACAGAAATTCTTCATCTTATTAGCGTTAGGAATTCCGAATGCCACAGCCATCTGTGACTGGATGTCTAAGGGAAAGTGTTTTTATTTGGCTTTATCCAATGCTTCTTACCACTGAGTCAGGATACAAGGTCTGGATAAAGCAATCCAGCCGTACCAGCTTGGCAGTGTTGGAATTTGGCTCTGCTCCCTGGGTTGAAAGAGAAACTAACTCTTTCCGTCGAGTCTACACAGCTGTCCTGTGTTTATGTGTATGAGCAGGTTTTGAAATCTGAGCTGGACGGCATCTTGTGTCTTGGAGGAAGATACATCTGATAAGTATCTAACCTTGCCGATTGAAGCTGGTGGCTGTTGTGACAAGGAGAGAGAGTAGTGTTTCAACTAATTAAAATGCTGCGAGTATAAATCCTGGCACAGCTGAGCATTTAAGAACCTCTGACTGCCTAATTGTATCCTGTCCCCTAAATAACAGAGCCATCCGAATTTAGTAAATGGCTCTATACAGGCTGCTAATGTCTCTAAGACTACACAGCAAACCCACTAAAACCACGCACCACGAGTTGTGACTAGGATATTAAAGAAGCAACAAGACGCAAAGTAAATACAGACATCTGTAACATGTTTCTCACTGTTAATGCCAACCTCTTGTTCTGCCACTATTGCGTCTAAACATTCTTGCTGGCCTTCCAATGTGTGCCATTAGACTCCTTCAATGGATTCAGGCAATGACTACGTGATCATGGCCACGCCCCTCCTTAACTGATGGCAATGGTCAAATCCGACTTCAAAAGTCGACTTAGCCAACCATTGGTGTAGGAGACAAGACTTTTCTCTGTTCTGGCAGCAAGATGGTGGAACAACCGCCCGTGTGTTTAAACAGCATAATTATCGACTAGCTTCAAAATGCAGACTAAAGAGCCACCTATGTTCGCTTTCTGTAGACCCTTAAAATCTTGATGTTGGCCTTCAAAGTCAAAGTTTCCCCAACCACTGCGTACCTGATGACGAATGTCATAACCTAATGTGTACTCAGCGCTTTCCATCCAAGTATGGCTTGACGTGAGCCATTATCATTCAGACTTTGTCTGTCCAATTTGGTGGAAAAAAGTACCATGTGTACCTGAAGACCATCCCTGAACCTTCTAATTTCTTAATAGCAACAATACCTTATTGATCCCATAAGTAAATGCTCTTCTAGGAGTGTACTAAGTACACAAGAATACCCAAACCAGTAAGCTAAATATAAAGGAGCACCCAGGAAATGGTTAGCATAAAGGGGTTGTTAGGCACCTTGATCAAGGGAACAGCAGCCATGATTGTTTTCTTGCCACATCGAGGATTCAATAAAACTAGAGCTTTAGGCTGAATATGCTTGTTTGCTTGTTTATAGAAGGTAACTTAAATTAGCCTCTGCGATCACTACTGTGGAAGTGAATCATCTAAATAATGGGTTAACCACATACAGGATATTTGCATATAAAAAATGAAGCTGCATAACCATCATGCAATGTTTCCTGCAGTTTGGACATTGTCCCCAGCTCTGAGAATGAAAGCTACACAATATTAGCGATGTTTGTTCATATTTGAGCCATATTTTAAATCCAATTTATTCAAAACATCTGGTATAATTTATACAGTAGCATTTTAATCCCAGATTTAAATCACACACTATATTGCCAAAAGTATTCACTCAACTGCCTTGACTCACATATGTATCTGCTCGAGCATGGAAAGCCATTCCATAAAGATCTCTGCGAACTGTTCTTGAGCTAATATGAAGACCACATGAAGTTTGGACATCTGTAGTGATTGACTCTGCAAAAAGTTGGTGCTCCGTCAGTGTACGTGACACTTCATGACTGTATTTGTTTCACAGGTGGAATCCACACAAATGTTTGTAAAAGAAATCTGAATGCCTAGGTGCTTGATTTTATACACCTCTGCCTGTGGAAGTGATTGGAACACCTGATTCCCATCATTTGGATGTGCGAGCAAATACTTTTGGCAATAAAGCATTTTATCTCTGTTTCATAAACCATGAATTTAAATATCAGATTTTGTTATGCACCAGCAGACCCTGCCTGGATGCCTGAGTTTTCCGGATGTCTGTTATGCATCGAGCAGCTGTACAGGGTTCACAGAGGCAGTGTGGGTGTGAAGAGTCTTACGTCCATGTCGTCACAGAGCAGCGAACTGGAGCCATACTGTAGGCGGCACTGGTGGGTGGCGCTGTAGATAACGCCAGGTAGCACTGATTGAGAGGCCAGCTCGTTTCTGCCAGGAGGGTCATCCAGACACCAGCCCCAGCCTCGACTGTTAATGAACACACACACACACACACATGTTCATATATTTTATAATCCATGAACAGAAGTGCCCTTGGGAAAAGCAAACTAACTCCTCATTTCTAACTTCACCAGTGTGTCGATATGACACTAAATATTTGCATTTTTGCACTTTAGTTAAGGTTAAGTTTAACTTAAAATCTAAATCTTTATAGATAGTTTTGAATCTTTATTGAATCTTTATTGATAGCTTTGATGTGGGCAGACATTTCACTGCAGGTTATACTGTGTATTACTATGTATGTGACAAATAAAATTTGATTTGATTTTGATTTGATTATATGTGTGACTTTCACTGCACGAACAGTGCAATGTGGAGGACCAATTCCACTGTGGGCACGAATAGCGGCAAATGGATCACATACTTAGGGAATGTAGCAAAATTTGAGATTAGACAAAATATATATATATAAAATAATAGATTTTTTAAAAAAAGGGGAAATGTCTGAGAACTATCATCAATTCCGTGAAAACCGAAACAGCTGGGAAATAAACTAGAAAGGAGAGCTGTGCTGAGCTGAATGCTGATCCGATCATCTGGAAAAACATTCGGTGCTCCAACAAGAGCCAAATGCACATTTCAGAGGCAGACCACAAATCTCTGCCATTGCACATGTAACCAGTAAACAAGCTTAACGTGATGTGATAGACTGGTTTCAAAACCGGCCAAATCAAAAATAAATGCCCAGACACCTGGCAACTGTAATTTATGTAATTTAAGTGCCAGGGATACAAGCTTCTGCCCGGTCATCCATCACGCTCCATATCTACATAATTCCAGTGTCAACTCTGATCTTCAGTGCAATCTCTTCTAAGCAACAGTTACAACAGCACACTCTTTCATTAGAAGACGGAGGAAGGGAAGGAAGAAGATTTCATCATGCATGCCGGGTCACGGGGGAGGACGTGGCATAAATCCAAAGCCCTGGGAAACGCCATTTGATGCAGTATCCAGGCAGACTTTGGATACTGTATCATGATAGATGTACTCATGCGCATTTGGCACAGGAGTATTCACAGACGTTTACATGCTTGATAAGTCAGAGGCGTCCATATAATCTTATTTTTACGTTCTTTGAATATCTGGAGTCATTCACTCAAAAGACCCTGAATATTCTGTAGTAACGCCCATCTGGGTGGCGGCACGGTGGCGCAGTGGATAGTGCTGTGGCCTCACAGCAATAAGATCCCGGGTTTGAGCTCCGAGTGGGGAGACTGTGAAAATTTCTGTGTGAAGTTGACTGTGACTGTGCGTGCAATAGAGTGGCGCCCTGTATAGGGTTGTTCCTGCCCTAGCGCACAGAGTTGACAGGTATTTAAAACTATACACTATAACGCAACCCGAAAAGCCCAAGTGGGATAGAGATTGGTATCCCAGGTCGAGGATAGAACGAGAATTGCCACAGAAATAGGAGGGATGAGTCACAAAGGAATTCCAGAGCAGGAAATTGAGCCGCTATGGCAACCCATAATAGGATCCGTCAAAGGGTGTCATTTTCTTCTATGCCCTCTAGTTTGGGGTCAAAGGGAAACCTGTGCCCACATGGCAACTCTGAGTGTGAGGGCAGGAACAATCCTAGACAAGGCACTGATCCATCACAGAGCACACACACAAATTCACACACTAACGAGCAATTTAGAAACACCAATTAACCTAACATGAATGTCTTTGAAATACAGGAGGAAACCGGAGTACCGGGAGAAAACCCACACAAACACGAGAAGAACATGCAAACTTCATGCAGAAATTTCCCGAGTCGCCTAACCCAGGGCTCAAACCCAGGATCTACTTGCTGTGAGGCTACAGCACTAACCTGTAGGCCTCTTTCGAGTGACTCTCTCTGTATTTTAACTAACTAACCGGTTTTGCGTCTTAGCATCTGATTCAGCAATCATAAACTAATATTGCTTCTAGTGACCGATAATTAATTTATGCCATTGTCCCGGGCATTTGGTAAATGCTACAGGGGTTGAAGCCTCGCTCATGGCCCACAAGCAACGTGTTTCTCGTGACCTTCAGTTCTGTAGCCATGGTTTCTTAAACACTGAGCTGTTCTCTGAATGGCTTAATGATGATGGAACGTATGTAAACCTTCAGCTATAGCCTTGAATCTATTCAGGTAAATATCTGTGAAATTCCCAGACGACATCTTAGCACTCTCCAGCGCCCAGCGACCAAGCAAGGTTGGCAGTGTTCAGCACTTATAGGTTTTTGTCTTCTGTCCAAAAGTTATACCAATATGTATACAGGAAAAGTTACACGTGCATGCTTAGCTTTTTTTTGGAAAGCTAAGTTTTTTTACGGCTATTTCATGCCATTCATGTTGCCATGCCATCCTGAGTAGAAGCCTAACTGAGATATACCGCTTTAACCTGTAACCGTTTTGCCCTGTAAACTCCACCTTGTGTTGAACCATAGAATGATTATATTATGCTCGCAGTCTTGAACAGTTACACGGCTGGTACCGCAGGATAGCTGCCCAACAGCAAGTATTCTGCTGGGTTCGATTTCCTGGGCCTTGTTCCTATGGACCTGGCATTTTCTCGCCTGTGCCTATGTCGGCTTTTGCACACATTCCAAAGACACGTAGTAGGTGAAGCACGTACTGATTTCCTCGGGTTGCTCTTGTTACTAGAACTAGATCTATCAAGATGGTCCATGACCAACATCGAATTTAGCGTCTCTCTACAATGCCAAAAAAACGTAGAAAGAACAAAAAAAAACATGTTGCTCCACAAAAACAAAGACAGAACTCCTTCTTAAACAATCTCTGAAACACCAACAGCAGAGATACAGCTCATCTGGTTCAGGTGTGTGCAATGTGATTTTATTTCTTCTTTTTTTATTCTCATATCATAAAAAGAGCGTCACGATGACACGGTAGATAGGTAGTGCTGTGGTGTGGTTTCTCTGGGTGCTCAGGTTTCCTCCCGCATTTCAAGACATGCACGATCGGTTAATTGGTGTCTGTGTGTGTGTGCCCTATGATGGACTGGCACCCTGTCTAGGATTGTTCCTGCCCTCATGTCCAGAGTTGTCGGGTGGGAACCGGCTTTCTCGTGATCCTAAAACTAGGATTAAGCGGGTATAGAAAATTAATGTCTTAAAAAGGGTGTGGTTTGAGATTATACCATGAAATATTTGAAAAATGACAGCATATAAAGCCTGGCAAGGGGGAAAACACGCTTATTTGGTTGATATCGAAGAATTCATTCATTTATTTTCTATATCAGCTTAATCCTAGTTTTAGGGTCGGGGAAGGCGGTGCCCACACAGCAACTCTGGGCGCGAAGATAGAAACAACCCTAGACAAGGCTCCAATCCATTATATGGCACACACACGCACAATCACACACTAACATGCAATTTAGAGACATCAATTAACCTATTATGCATGATTTAGAACACAGCGAGAAAGTGTGGATAAAACAGGTTGCGCAGTGGATAGTGCTGTCACCTCCGACCAAAAAGAAAAGATCCCAGGTTTGAGCCCAGGGTGGGATCTGTGTGGAGTTTGCATGTTCTCCCCGTGTTTTCTCTGAGTACTCATCCCTGGTTTTATCCTACATTCCAAAGACATGCCTGATAGGTTAATTGGTGGTGAATGAATGAATAATCAGACTGTCTCACCCCAGGAGTATTATACCTACAGCTGTAGTCAATGATGCCACTTTACTTGCCTGATTGCTAAAGTAAAGAATGAGAAAGGTAAGAGAGGTAAAATCAGGTGATGTTATACTTACTCCAGAAAGCGTGTGATGTACTGGCGGCTGCACCGCGACCAGTTGGGCGGAGACGTTCCGTACAGAAGTTGGGGGGACATGACGAACGGGCGCTTGCCAATCGGTTCACAGTCATTGCTGTTTCCGTCATGTTCGATCCCGAAGCTGCAGAACAGAGTGTATAATGATGATAATTCGGACAATATGACAGTGACTTTACATTTACATGTGCAGTATTTAGCAGATGTCCTTGTCCTTGTCTTTGTCCAGAGCGACTTACAAAAGTGCTTTAGGACACAACAGTAAACACGATCTATTCTAAATAATCAGGAAAACCGAACAAGAACAACCTCAAAAAATGTTGTAAAATTGTACATGTGGTATTTTTTTGAAATAAAGGAAGATAATTGAGATTAAGTGCGGAATAAGTATCGTAGCTACTGACTTAGCTACTTAGCTACTGGCATAGCTACTGACTCTTGGCTACTGAGATAGCTACTTAGCTACTGAGATAGCTACTTAGCTACTGGCATAGCTACTGACATAGCTACTTAGCTACTGAGATAGCTACTTAGCTACTGGCATAGCTACTGACTCTTAGCTACTGACATAGCTACTGACTCTTAGCTACTGACATAGCTACTAAACTACTGGCATAGCTACTGACTCTTAGCTACTGACATAGCTACTTAGCTACTGACTCTTAGTTACTGACTCTTAGCTACGGACATAGCTACTGACTCAGCTACTGACTCTTAGCTTCTGACAAAGCTACTTAGCTTCTGACATAGCTACTGACTCTTAGCTACTGACATAGCTACCGGCATAACTACTGACTCTTAGCTACTGACATGGCTACTGACTCCTAGCTACTGACTCTTAGCTACCGACTCCTAGCTACTGGCTCAGCCACTGACATTGCTACTGACTCTTAGCTACTGACTCTTAGCTACTGACAGAGCTAATTAGCTACTGACATAGCTACAAAACATTGGACGTTCATTTCACTATTTAGGAGCCAGATTGGAGAAGAGTCTAGAAATCTCGTCCCCTGAAATATAGGGGACCAGTGGAGCAGTGCTAGATGACCGGAGTGTGTGAGGTGCAGTGTGGGATGTGATAAGTGCTGTAATTTATGAGGGTGCAGGAACATCCTTGCCTTTGTAAGCGAGCATGAGTGTTTTAAATCTGATGCGAGAAACTACAGGGAGCCAGTGGAGAGTGTGAAGCAGTGGTGTAGTGTGTGTGTGTGTGTGTGTGTGTGTGTGAACCTGGATTGAACATTGAATACAAGTCTTGTTGCCAAATTCTGGATCAACTTGCATGTTCTCCCTGTGTCTGCTTCCTCTGGGTGCTTTGGTCTTCTCCAACAGTTTAAAAACAAGCTTGCCAACCACCCCCAGGAAAGACAAATGCCACCTCTGTCACCACCTCTGCCTTACAGATCACTATTCATTCATTCATTTTCTATACCCGCTTAATCCTAATTTTAGGGTCACAGGAAAACCGGTGCCCACCTTGAAACTCTGGGCAGGAACGGCCCTAGACATAAGCACCAATCCATCATAGGGTGCACACACAATCACAGGCAATTTAGAGACACTAATTAGCCTATAAGGCATGTCATTGGCATGTAGGAGGAAACTGGAGTACCCGGAGAAAACCCGTGCAAACACAGAAAGGACATGCAAACTCCACACCGCCTACGGAGCACTAGTGCGTGTAAAGTGTAATGTCATGTGGTATACAATATTTTAGGCAGTAGCAAGGCAGTGCACTTCATCGGCTTCATTCTATCGAACCTGACGTTGTCTGATTTTATGTCTGAGACTTAGCAGAGGAGAAAGAACAGAACATGAAAAGAAGTGAAAAAAAGGCTCAAGTGTAAATGATTGGACATGGGGGTCATGGAGATAGCTTCTGTCTCGGTTTAAAATGCTCTATGTGGCAGATTTATGTGGTGTTTAGTATCTATGCTATGCAGCTTTACAAACCCAGACTGGTCACTGTCGGGCAAAATAAGAGGAGCTTGGCAGAGCCAGCAATCTGGGACATAGTAATGTGTTCACACTGGGAACTACAGCTACAATGAGCAACCAGGACAGGACGTCAGAAATGCATGTGATGTACCTACTCAAACGTGTTCACAGCGTCCATCACATAAGGCATTCGGCAGCCAATAAATTTCTGCTTAATTCACATGGGGTCGCGGGCCAGCCTGTACCCACCCACAACCCTAGACAGGGTGCCAATCCATCGTATGGGCAAACACAATTTGGAGACACCAAGCATGTATTTGGAATGCGGGTGAAAACAGGAACAAACACAGGAGAGCATGCAAACTCTACACATACATTTCCAGAATTACCTGGGGCTCGAACCTGGGCCGTTCTTGATGTGAGGCAACAGTACTATCCACTGTGCCACCATGCCGCCTAGAGTTCTGATTATCTTGCAGACTTAACACACTTGATTGGTGTGTCCCATTTGGTCATGTGTTCGACGCCAATTTATGTTCTCTCCTTGCCATGTTAGTTTAGGATTATGTGTTTAAGCTACTTTTGTTGTTCTACTGTCTATGCCTCCAGTGTTTTTGACAGTCCAACACTGGCAGATTGGCATCAATTGGGCTTGAAGCCACAAACATCAAGTTATTATAACTCACAACCTCGGCATTGCTTCACTTGTACTGCTGTATAAGTACGGCGCGCTAACCGATTGCGCCACTGGAGCACAGGTTTACTTCTCTACATCACAAAAGATGTGCTCTTGCAGGAGCCCAACCTACAACCAATGACATCAACCCAAAGCACTGGGCTTTAACCCAAAAGGTTCAGTTTACTTATTAACAGAATTAACCACTAAACTTCCAATGATGTTTTATAACTTGGCAAGCGCAAATTTCAGCACGTGACCAAATACACTGAAAGGCAGCCTTAGGCATCAGTATGATTTCATCTGCTCCTAAAAACCATTGTTTCTAGTTTAGGATTATGTGTTTAAGTTACTTTTATTGTTCTTCTGTATATGCCCCTCACTCCACATGTGTTTTCATGAGCCTGTGCCTCCAGTGTTTCTGACAGTAACAGAGTCCAACACTTGCAGATTGGCATTAATTGGGCTCGAAGCCACAAACATCAAGTTATTAAGCAACAGCATTAACCACTGATATTTCACTGGTTTTTATAATCTGACAAGCGCAAAATTCAGCACATGATCTCCACTTTTATTTCCAACTCCACGGAAAGGTTGGAGGATCAAACTCACAACCTTGGCATTGCGTCACTTGTACTGTCATATAAGTACCCTGCGCTAACCAATTGCACCACTGGAGCACAAAACGCCTGTGCCAGTCTATAACTTATGATGCTGAATCTGATTGCTTGCCTATAAAATAATGCCAAAATTGTCTTTTACAAATGTACGACAGTACCCTTCTAAATTACTGTTTAGTACCTCGGCCAGTCCCATTCGTGGGTTAAAGGCAGATGTTAGACACTATATTGCCAAAAGTATTCACTTACCTGCCTTGACTCACATATGTATCTGCTCATCCATGGAAACCCATTCCATAAGGCTCTCTGTGCACTGTTCTTGATTTTATCGGAAAGACACATGAAGTTTGGAGGTCTGTAGTGATTGACTCTGCAGATAGTTGGCAACATCTTTGCACTATGCCCATCAGCATCCGCTGACCCCCGCTCCGTCAGCTTACGTATCCTACCACTTGGTGGATGAGTTACTGTCATTCCCAAACACTTCCATTATCTTATACTACAGCTGACAGTTGACTGTGGAATATTTAGGAGCAAGGAGGAAATTTCATGACTGGATTTGTGGCACAGATGGCATCCTATCACAGTTCCACGCTGGAATTCACTGAGCTCCTGAGAGCGTCACATTCTTTCACAAATGTTTGTAAAAACACTCTGCATGCCTAGGTGCTTGATTTTATACACCTGTGCCCATGTAAGTGATTGGAACATCTGATTCTCATCGTTTGGATAGACTAGCAAATACTTTTGACAATATAGTGTAGGTGTTGTGGGCCTATAACCAGGTCTGCCACCTCTTTGCTCAAATGACTGGGAACCAGAGGTCAAGTGCTAGGTGTGGTTGTAAAAGAGCTCTCAGTAGTAACTTAACGGACTAGTCAATGGGCTTGGCTAAGAAGGGGTTGGGCAAAATAGGTAAAAAAAAAATAACATGTTTAAGCTGGTGGGGTCTGGTAGCGGATTGGGGTTGTGAATTATAGCCTGTGATCTTTGAGATCAAGTGTAAATTCTACCTGGAAATGGTGGCACTGAGCATCCTGTATACACTGCCAGTGGGGCTTGTTATGGCCTTAGTCACTAGGGTGCGCAGTGTGGAGAAATGCCAGTGTTATTTGTGTGTATGTTGAATATGGTGGATACTATGGCAGGTGGACCTTATGGGAGCATTAAGGATATCACAGTTTAGGAAACTGAGCTTGGAGGGGAGTGGGTCTGGGACGCCAGATCTTTGTTTTCAGCCTCCAAGAAATGTCGTGGGCCTACTACTGTGAAACACTGACAGAGCAAAGCGTCTGTCTCATGACCCATTGAAGAGCTCATAAGTTTACAGCCATTTAACGTGTCACCCTGTATTATTTATTTAATACATTTTCCTTAAATGCCACTAAATCTATTGAAACACACAGGGTTCAGTCATTATTGAATTAACATCCAAAACTGAATGGAGGAAATTCTTTATTTTTACACCTCAACCTGTTAGATATCAGTGATAAATCATTGCAACTGCACTTGACCATGCTCCAAGGTTTACTTCTCTACATCACAAAAGATGTGCTCTTGCAGGAGCTCAACCTTTGATCAATGACATCACCCTAATGATCAATGACTGAACCCACAAGGTTCAGTTTACTAATCAACAGAATTAACCACTGATCTGATCACTGATTTTTATTTAAAAAAAATCTATCTCAAATTTCAGCCTGTGACCAAATACACTGAAAGGTAGCCAGCTGCCTCTAAAAACATGCTCCAGGTGAGGCTCGAACTCACAACCTCGGCATTGCTTCACTTGTACTGCTGTATAAGTACCGCGCGCTAACCGATTGCGCCACTGGAGCACAGAGATGCTCCTATACTGCACAAAATCTGTGCTCTTGTACGCACCTAGCCTACACCCAATGACCACCCTGAGGCTGATTATATGCCCAGTCCTCACTTGTTTCAAGATTTATTTTTGACACCAGTTTAAATTAGGTTAATATTTTTTGTAAAATGGTAAAATGTCACACTTTAACACACAATACACGTTCATGTTATTTAAAAATCATTGCTTTCTGCTTTAATGACAGTTCCTCCATTCTGGGAACAGCCCACAAGTGCATCTGTTGCTGAAAAACTGCCACCGCACCTGTAGGCCCCGACTGCCTGTCCGTTATCAAGACAAGTAGGTGTCAGCCGTGGCTAAATGGATAGGATAGAGGGCTGGGACCAAGAGATTACCAATTCGATCCCTACTCATGACTGAAGTTCCCCAACTGCTCAATGGGTCGGCACACTGCTCCGGGTGTTAACACCTGGATGGGTTAAATGCAGAGAATCCAAAAAGTTCCTCCATTTACACATAGCAGGGAAAAGTTGTGTTTCTTCTGTTCAGTGGACGGTTCAACAGCTTTTCTGAGAGTCGACTCATGTAACCAGCAATTTGGGCACTTTATGAGTCATCATGTGCCATCTGCCTGTTTCTAATCCTAGTAATAAGTGAGACATGGAAATCCATGATAATCAGGGCTAAACCCCAAACAGGTTTCAAAGGCATTACAATGAAACAAATGACACGTGCGCCTCCAAACAACACATGATCAAACACAACACGTGTCCTTTGATCAAAACCATATTGACCTTCTCAGCCATGTCCCTTTATGGCGTTTTTCATGTGGATCCAGATGTGCTAGGATTCTGCTTTATAAACTTCATTTGCATGCTGGGTGAGAAAGCTGGGCGCAACACCGACACATCTCTCAGTATCACACAAATAGGAATTCTGCAATTCATAACGCTAACTGGATATTACCTTCAGAATAGGGTTTGTTTATGAAGCTTAATCAGAGAGCTTTTCCTAATACAACGCCAGGTTTACTTTAAGAAATATCAAAGCCGAATGACTACAATTTATACCCCTCGCGGTAATTTCGCCAGCCCGGTTCAATAATTGAAACAGCTAGCAAGAGATATTAAAATATATATTTTGCCTGTCCTTCGACAAAATACTCCCTCTTTTGCATTGGTCTACGTCAGGGTCACCAACATGGTCCCAGGTCGCCCGTAAGGCGCAGCAAAGGGGAGGAGATAATATATGTCAGAAAATATGGCAGAAAGGGCGGCACAGTGGCCCCACAGAAAGAGGATCCCGGGTTCAAGGAAACGTGGGAAATTTCTGTGTGGGGTTTTCATGTTCTCCCTGTGTTCGCGCGGGTTTTCTCCGGGTGCTCCGGTTTCCTTCCACAATCCAAAGACATGCATGATAGGTTAATTGGTGTCTCTAAATTGCCCAGGGAGAACATGCAAACTGCATACAAAATTTCCATGGTTGCCCCACTCAGGGCTTGAACCCGGGATCTTCTTGCTGTGAGGTGCCAGAACTACCCACTGTGCCACATTGCATAGATAAAGAGTTGCAAACAATAAAAGAAATCACCGGGACGTAATCAAAACATTAATTCCAGAGGAAACCTGAAGATTGGCACTGGCATTGCTGCCAGGGCTGACTTACTTATGTCCCAGCTCGTGTGCTACTGTGAAAGCCAGCGTCAGACCCGTGTCCTCGTTGATGCTGCAGCTGCGATGAGGCTGACACATTCCCGCCACGTGAGAAAGCCCCAGAGTCTCACATGGCTTGTTGGAGGAAGCGCAAATGTCTTTCCTGTGTCAAAGAGAAGTGTTATTCGCGCCAACTGTATATTATGGCCATGTTTCAGTACCCAAACACTCAGGAGACTGGCATTCTTTTTATTCTGCAAGTGCAACAGCCTGTTACGATTTATTGTATGTAGTGCTTGTATGGGCACGGAGAGAACATGTAAAACTCCAAGGAACCCGAGATTTCTAACTGTGAGATGGCAGCACTACACACTGCACTACCTACTGCACTACCCACTGCCCTACCCACTGCCCTACACAGTATTTAAGTACATGCTGGATATTATGAGCAAAGAAATTTGTAAATATATAATGGTGTATTATGTGGCGGCACGGTGTGTCGCAAAACAGGGTTCGATTTGGGTGGGTAAGGCCCCGGAAATTTCTGCGTGGGTTTTGCATGTTCTCCCTTGTTCACCTTCCTGCCACAGTCCCAAATCATTCATGCTAGGTGAAACTGAAAAGCCACATTTTCCATGACTTGAGAACTATGTATATAACTTTGTGTAACCTTGATGTTAAACAAATGCTCTTTCTAGTTACACCCTCACTGGCCACTTTATTGGGTACAGCATGCTAGTAAAATAATAGAATACCTTCTTGAAATCATACTTCAGAATACCAACAGAGATGAAGGTATTCTACATTCCTTGATTCTAACCAGTGTTTATTTAAGTAACTGTTGTCCAAAATTATCAAACCATTCTGTCCATTCTCCTCTGACCTCTCACTGAGTCATTTTCATCCACACACAACTGTCCCTCACTGGATATTTTCTCTTTCTCTGACCATTCTCTGTAAACACTAGAGATGGTTGTGTGAGGAACATGTCCATACACAGATGAGTGACAACATATTCTGAAGCTTGTATTTAATCCTGATGGGGACAGTGAGTGAGTGAGGACATCCTGTTCTGGATGTAATACAATCTCTGGAGACATTTGCTAGAAATCCCGTCAAGTATAACATTACAATAGTACAGTCTAGTGGAGACAAAGACACGCACCAGTTTTTTGAGCATCTGATTGACATTAGACTAAAGAAAACCTGGGGTATATAGTATTTTTCATCTTTTCCCTTTCACGGCGAGTCACTCGCATTACCAACCGGCACATGTTTTACACTGGATGCAACCATTCCTGGACAGTTTAGCATCTCCCATTTACCTAGTATTAAAGTCTTTGGACTGTGGGGGGAAACCAGAGTACCCGGAGGAAACCCATGCAAACACAGAGAGAACATGCAAACTTCACACAGAAATTTCATAGGTCACCCCATCCTGGGATCAATCCCGTGTCCTTTTTGCTGTAGGGTAACAGCAGTACCACTGCACCAATGTGCCACCTCTATGGTGTATAGTATTCTTCTTCTTTTTCCTTCTCCCCCTCCATTTATCAGTGTCTCCACAGCGTGTCAATCTTCTCCACCTCACTCTGTCCTCTACATCGTCTTCTCTCACACCAACTACCTGCATGTCTACATTGACCAC
>JAOUQT010000004.1:2840417-2851860 GCA_025769995.1 Xyliphius kryptos | reverse complement strand
TCAGACTCTTCATAATCATATCATTTATTTACCTCGGTGTATATCAGACTCTTCATAATCATATCATTTATTTACCTTAGGGTATATCAGACTCTTCATAATCATATCATTTATTTACCTTAGGGTATATCTATCAGACTCTTCATAATAATCTAATTTATTTACCTCAGGGTGTAACAGACTTCATATTCATCAGATTCATTTACCTCAGGGTGTAACAGACTTCATATTCATCAGATTCAATTACCTCAGGATATATCAGACTCTTTATAATCATATCAATTATTTACCTCAGAGTGTTAACATACTTCGTATTTATCTCATTTATTTACCTCAGGTTGTATTAACCTGAGAGTGTTACCCAACGTTGTATTCATCTGTTTTATTTACCTCAGAGTGTAACAGACTCTACATATGTATTTAGGTTATTTACCTCAGAGTGTAACAGACTCTACATATTTATATAGGTTATTTACCTCAGAGTGTAACAGACTCTACATATGTATCTAGTTTATTTACCTCAGAGTGTAACAGACTCTAGATATTCATCTTATTTGTTTACCTCAGAGTGTAACAGACTCTACATATTCATCTTATTTGTTTACCTCAGAGTGTAACAGACTCTACATATTTATCTTATTTGTTTACCTCAGGTTGTAACAGACTCTAGATATTCATCTAATTTGTTTACCTCAGGTTGTAACAGACTCTACATATTCATCTTATTTGTTTACCTCAGAGTGTAACAGACTCTACATATTCATCTTATTTGTTTACCTCAGGTTGTAACAGACTAGGTATTCATCTTATTTGTTTACCTCAGGTTGTAACAGACTCTAGATATTCATCTTATTTGTTTACCTCAGGGTGTAACAGACTCTTCATATTCCGCTTATTTGTTTACCTCAGGTTGTAACAGACTCTTCATATTCATCTTATTTGTTTACCTCAGAGTGTAACAGACTCTACATAGGATACTTTAGGATTAATGACAGAGCCATTAGATAATATTTTCTTAATATGTTGCGTTCATTATTGCAAACCATGTATCATTTCCCTAAATGGTTTTCCTCTTATCAAATGGAGAGAGCATCTGCGCATAAACTTCAGGTTAAAATGAGAATAAGAGATATAAAGACACCTGGCCAAGAGTTTTGTGATGTTGAGTTGTTCCCACTGGGTTTGCAGTCCTCGCTTCCAGAAACACCTCTCTCTCACACACGTAACACCACACGCGGAACGTGGTCAGATTCACTGTCAGATTGTGTTTCTTTACCTGCAGAGTGAAGGTGAGTTGCAAAAGAGAATGAATAATAAAGTACATGAGAATGCCACAAGATATTGACAAGTGATGAAGAGGGCCGAGGATGTACTTAAGGATTACCTGCGCGTGTGTGGTGCTATGGTCCGAGTATGACTCTCCACAACCAACGTAGGGACAGTCACCCTGGAAAAGCAGTATTTTTAGGAAAAAAGTCACCAGAGAGGTCTGGAAACATGGCAAGTCGCTTAATTGGCGCCAATGTTTTTTAATAAAACGATACGACAGGAACGCATCCAAGAGTTTGAATCTAACCATGCATGGCTGGCTGTCAAAAAGGACTGACGGATGGCATACTCTGTGCATCTCTCGTTTCTTGTTATGTAAATGACAATGACACTACCCGGACGTGGGTATGTGTGATCTCATGCATGCAGAAAGAGAGAGAGATCGTGCATTATGCCAGCCCATGACTCAACAAGAGCTTCACTTTCAAATATGCACTTGGCAGATGTCACATGTTAACTCTGACCAGGTGAGAGTGATCTCTACATCTTCTGCTTCACACCAAATACCTGCATGTCTACACTGATAGTATCCATATCTCTGCCTCCTGCCTGGCAGCTCCATCTCTAATATCCTCATACTAATATATACACTGTCCCTCCTCTGCACATGTCCAAATCATCTCAGTCTGCCCTCCGTAACTTTGTCTCCAAAAACGTTAATTAAATCCTGCAACCACTTCTTCTTAAGATAGAACGTAAATAATCATCTTGGACCTTACACCTGAACCGTCATTTGCTTTTGGCCATTGGGTAGAATGAAATCACTGCGCTATCCAATGGGTGTCCTCGGCTGGCCACATAAATATAATAATACCATCGTTGGTCTCCAAGCAAATAGTGGCACAACTACATTAAACAGAAAACAAAAAATCCTTGCCTTTCGTTCTTACCTGAAGACATGCCCATAGATTGGGTCCACCTACACCACATGATTGACATGTGCCCTGTAAGGAAATGTGAAAGGAACGTTAAAATGGCTTCGTAATTACGAATATTTAATGCAAAATTCAGCTGAAACTTCTCCAGTGTGTTAAATTGTGACCTATTTTAATATTGGCTGTAATTACTATTAACCCTTTTACCTTTGATTTTTGCAGAAGTTCCTCCTTGGTCACTTCACCTATAGAGTCCAAGTGAGGACAAACATCTCCGCAGTCAGTCATGTTTTGTCTCCGATGGCTCAACGGTAAAGACGAGGTACTGAACTAAAAGACAAGTTGTTACACACTGTATTTAAACAATATAGCGGCTGAGTCGCTGTCGTTCCCAAACACTTCCATGTTCTTATAATTCAGCTGACAGTTGACCGTGGAATATTTAGGAGCGAGGAGCGTCCCATCACAGTTCCACGCTGGAATTCAATAAGCTCCTGAGAGCGACCCATTCTTTCACAAATTTTGTAAAAGCAGTCTGCGCGCCTAGGTGCTTAATTTATACACCTGTGGACATGGAAGTGATTGGAACACCTGATTCTGAGCAAATACTTTTGGCAATATGACGTATATGACTCGTGTATAGATATATGACTTGTGTCATACAATAGCCATTGATGCTGAAGACGACGTGAACCAATAAACAGAAGTAGTGCTAGTGATGTTGCCTCACACAAACAAGGACCCGGGTTCGAGAATGCCTAGTTGAGATGAGAGATCAGAGGAGAATGGACAGACTGGTTCAAGATGATAGAAGAAAGACAACAGTAACTCAAATAACCACTTGGTACAACCAAGGAATCTAGAATACCATCTCTGTTGAAAGAATGACACGAGGCCAGTGTGTGTATTCACACATACTTTACAAAAAGTGTCTGGAACAGTGGGGTGGAAAGATGCTGCAGTGAGTAAAGGCAAGAAGGACCCGGGTTCAATCCCAGGGCGGGGCGATTTAGGAAATCTCTGTGTGTTCTCCTCGTGTACGCTCGGGTTTTCTCTGGGTTTCCTCCCGCATTCCAAATACATGCATGTTAGGTTTATTGGTGTATTTAAAGTGGCCATTGGTGTGTGAATGTACATGTGTGCCCTATGACGGATTAGAGCCCTGTCTAGGGTTGTTCCTGCCCTTGCGCACAGAGTTGCCGGTGGGCCCTTGTGGATTAGGCGGAAAAACATGAATGAAAGACTGAATGAAAGACTGAATGAATGAATGAATGTTATGTATTAATGCTACAGCTGAAACATTATAATTATACCGATCATCTGACGTTACTCTTAGCAATCCATTTAAACCCCTTATTCAAGCGGAGGCCACTGACCAGACAAAACCTCAGAGTCAATAACAGATTTAAATAATAAAAAGTTAAAAACACACCTCACCAGTATGTCCAGAGGAAATGCTCTAATATCTTCATCACGAGTCGAAATGCGCAATCATCTTTATCTTTCTAAAGCCCTAGCATGCTAAGCTAACTAACACAAACACAGACTTAGCAGCACGACGAGGATGATGTGCAGGGTTGCCAGGTGTACAGAAAACAGCCGCATACGCGTGCGTTCCGAGGCTTCCGACCGAGAACGAATGATTTACTAAAGTGTACACGAACTGGTCAAAGGTTGTTTCATTTCCAACAACATCAGATATGGAGGACCTCGTGGTCAGATGTGTAACGCTCTCACTCCTCACTCAGTCAATAACCTGCCCAGTCACGCGTTCACTCACCGTGTTCACTTTTTCTCTCACTCAATCACGAGTTGCTACTTAGTCTTTTAGTCACTCGTGCACTTATTCCCTAACCCAGTTACTCACTCATTCACTCACTCACTCACTCATATAGTCACTCACTGTCTCACTCACTCATTCGTTCATACAGTTACTCCCTCTCACTCACTTATTGTTTCTTTTATTACTGTCGAAGGCACTGACTGTCTATCTTACTGTTTCACTCACTCACTCACTCACTCACTCACTCACTCATTCATATAGTCACTCATATAGTCACTCACTGTCTCACTCACTTATTATTTTATTTATTACTGACTGTCTATCTTACTGTTTCACTCACTCATTCACTCACTTATTCGTTCATATAGTTACTCACTCACTCACTCATATAGTTACTCACTTTCACTCACTTATTGATTAATTTATTACTGTCGTAGCATATAGTGTTTTTGCTGAGACAACTACATTTAATTTAATATTAGCGATTGTTATTCATTAATTCAGTCATTTGTTTAGAAACTATGGTGGCCGAGAAGTGCGGAACACTTTAGCGCGATTTGTAAAAGTCTTCTCTTCTCGGCCACCATATAAATAAAATGCTTACTTTTAATATAACAGCACCATCTACCGGAGACAATGTGAACTGCAGTAGAAGGCGTTGCTTCAGTACGCCACAAATATGCATGCTAGGTAATTTGTCTCTCTAAAGTGTCCTTACGTCAGTGTGTGTGTGTGTGTGTGTGTGTGTGCGTGCGCACAGCCAAACCGTAAAGCCTCCAACAGGCTCCACAGTAATTTGTAGGCTAAATTTAAAAGTACCTTGGACGTACTCTTCAGTATGCCAACTCAGGATGCCAATCCTTCATAGGGCGCTTACAAACACAAATCACACATTCACGCTCAAACTCGGGGAGAACATACAAACTCCACATGGAAATTTCCAGAGTCTTCCAGAATCTTCTTGCTGTGAGGCCACATAAATGTCCACTGTGCCACCCTTGAATATATATAAAATCTACGTAACCTGGTGCATGGTTTGAGAAAACCTGGGAATGTTTTAGCTCATTCATTAGAACAAAACCTCTTCAAGACTTTTATATTGGTGGGCGTCCTCCCATGAGCTACTTGAGGACGTTCACAACATTTCTATTAGGTTAGAAGGTTAGCTGTGGCTAAATGGATAGGGTAGAGGGCTGGGGACCAACAGATTGCCAGTTCAAGCCCAACTCAAAGCGCCCAACCCAACCAGGGTAGTCAAAGGAAGCCCGCGCAAACACGGCGAGAACATGCTAAATCCACAGAGATTGAACCCTTGCTGTGAGGCAACAGCACTACCACTGTGCCACAGTGCCACCGTAGTGTTAATCTTTAGCCGATTTGTACAGTTCACACTTACTGTACATATCCTTATTGTGACACGTTGGCCCCACAAGAAGCAAATAAGATCCCGGCTTTGAGCGCCAGTTGGGGCGACTGTAGAGTTTGCATGTTCCGCCCGTGTATTCTCTGGGTACTCCAGTTTCCTCCTGCATTCCAAAGACACATTATAGGTCAATTGGTGTCTCAAATTGCCCGTTATTGCTCTATGATGGATTAGCATCATGTCTAGGATTGTTCCTGCTAGTCATGATGGGTCAATTGCCCGTTAAGAGTGTTAATGTCTATGTGTGCGCTCTATGATGGATTAGCATCTTGTCTAGGGTTGTTCCTGCCCTCGCGTCGAGTTGCCAGGTGGCAATTAAGCGGGTATAGAATATGAATGACGCTTAGTCCTTGTTTAAGGGGCAATTGCCCCCATATTATAGACATGTTTGGAATATATAAGGCATTGTTCCGTGTAGCTGTGTGTGTGTGTGTGTGTGTGTGTGTCAATATGATCCAACAACACGCGGAAGTCTGCTGAAGGAAATGATTTATTATTTTTTTAAGTCTGAAAGTACAAGAGTGCATTTATTTACTGTCAACTCTACACAGATACCGAGAAACGAACACTGAAACTAAGAAGATGTGCAATATTAACAGATTTCTAGGCCATATCCTCTTCCCCCTCCTCCTCAAACTCACCCTCCTCTTCAGCTGTGGCATCCTGGTACTGCTGGTACTCGGACACAAGGTCATTCATGTTGCTCTCAGCTTCTGTGAACTCCATCTCGTCCATTCCTTCGCCGGTGTACCAGTGCAAGAAGGCTTTTCTTCTGAACATGGCCGTGAATTGCTCCGAGATGCGCTTAAATAGCTCCTGGATAGCTGTGCTGTTTCCAATGAAGGTGGCGGCCATCTTTAGCCCTCTCGGTGGAATGTCGCACACGGCCGTTTTAACATTGTTGGGGATCCACTCTACGAAATAGCTGCTGTTTTTGTTCTGCACGTTGAGCATCTGCTCATCCACCTCCTTCATGGACATACGGCCCCGGAAGACAGCGGCCACAGTCAGGTAGCGGCCGTGGCGTGGGTCGCATGCTGCCATCATGTTCTTGGCATCAAACATCTGCTGTGTTAATTCAGGCACAGTGAGTGCACGGTACTGCTGGCTCCCTCTGCTTGTAAGTGGTGCAAAGCCAGGCATGAAGAAGTGCAAACGAGGGAAGGGCACCATATTTACCGCCAGTTTTCGCAGGTCAGCGTTGAGCTGCCCGGGAAAACGGAGGCAGGTGGTCACGCCGCTCATTGTGGCAGAAACAAGATGGTTGAGGTCGCCATATGTGGGAGTTGTGAGCTTTAAAGTACGGAAACAGATGTCGTAAAGTGCTTCATTGTCAATGCAGTATGTCTCGTCGGTGTTCTCCACCAGCTGGTGCACAGACAGAGTGGCGTTGTAGGGCTCCACCACAGTGTCAGAGACCTTAGGAGACGGCACAACACTGAACGTGTTCATGATGCGGTCAGGATACTCCTCACGCATCTTACTAATGAGCAGCGTGCCCATGCCTGAGCCGGTGCCGCCACCCAGGGAGTGAGTGAGCTGGAAGCCTTGTAGGCAGTCACAACTCTCAGCTTCCTTACGGACAACATCCAGTACTGAGTCGACCAGCTCAGCACCTTCAGTATAATGGCCTTTGGCCCAGTTGTTCCCAGCCCCACTCTGACCTGTGAAAATCAAGACAATTAGGTGAAATCGTACCATTTTAATCCAATGATATTGACAGAAATATCCTGAGATAAACTTGAGATGTGGCCACCTGGTGGGCTTTAACGGTATTGCAGATGCACCAGAAGAGATTTTTTTTCTCCATTTGAAATATCTATACCTATGTATGCTTAAGGTGGTGCGGTGGTAGTGCTTTTGACTCACAGCTGAAAGTACCCAGGATCGATTCCCCGAGTTGGGTGACCTGGGAAATTCTTCATGTCTTCTTCATGTGTTATCGAGGGTTTTCTATGGGTACTCCGGTTTCCTCCCGCATTCCAACGACACATGCTAGATTAATTGGTGTTTCTAAAGTAGCCCATAGTGTGTGAATGTGTGTAAAATAGATTGGCACTCTGTCCAGGGTTCCTGCCCTTGCTACCAGAGTTGCTGGGTAAGCACCGGCTGGCCCATGACCCCTTTCAAAATAATAACGTGAACTTTCATTTATTCACCTAGACAGGGTGCCAAACCATCATAGGGCACACACACACATTCACACACTTTAGAGACACCAATTAAAATATTGCATGTCTTTGGAATGCGGGAGAAAACCAAAGCACCCAGAGAAAACCCGTGTGAACTCTGGGAGTGCATGCAAACTCCACACAGATATTTCCAGAGTCGTTCCACCCATGGATTAAACCAGGGTCCTTCTTGCTGTGAGGTGACAGCAGTACCCCCTGCACCACCGTGCCACCCAGGATGGTAATCTTTAGTCAAATCCTAAAATATTATGTAAAATGTATTTAATGTTTAAACTCCACCCACCAAAGACAAAGTTGTCTGGTCTGAAGACTTGTCCAAAAGGTCCAGATCTTACAGAATCCATTGTCCCTGGTTCCAAATCCACGAGTACAGCCCGGGGGACATATTTTCCACCTGCGGCAGCACGTTAGACACGTTCACAATGAATTGGTAGTGATATTAAATTGAAGGCGATGACATGAATAGCCGGATTTACCAGTGGCTTCGTTGTAGTACACGTTAATCCTCTCCAGCTGCAGGTCGCTGTCACCGTGGTAGGTTCCAGTCGGGTCGATTCCATGCTCATCGCTGATCACCTCCCAAAACTATGAGTAACATCAAGACCATTATGTTAGCAAGCTCATGACATTATTTGCAGGTAGTAATGTATGTATATGATCATTTACGAACATTCAGATATCTGAATTCTCATCACACACACACACACACTCACACACACACAAGCAATGGGTAAGACAAGGAGCCATTGACATCATTTATTATGAAAGTTCTATACATGTGGTTCTTTAGGTTTTTTTTTTGGTTGGATACCCGGGTGGAAGATCTGGGAAATTTTTATTTGGAGTTTTTATGGGATTCCTCTGGGTACTCCGGTTTCCACCCACCCTCACAGTTCAAAGACATGCATTCATTCATTTTCAATACCCGCTTAATCCTAGTTTTAGGGTCATAGGGAAGACGGTGCCCACCCAGCAACTCTGGGCGCAAGGGCAAAGAGGAAACCAGAGCGCCCTGAGAAAACCTGCACACAGGTTTGAAACCCAGGATTGTACCCTTGCTGTGAGGCAACAGCACTATCCACTGCGCCACCCCAAAGATATGCATTCTGGCTTAAAGCATGTGCCGGATCAGTAATGCAAGTGACTCTCTATGGCAAGGGAAAAGGTCGATATTGGCAGGGAAAAAGTCGAACAACAAAAAAGATTACATCACAACATAACATTGGCGTGTGTTACACGTTTTACACTATAAACGATGACGAATCTGCGAACCGCAATCACAGGAAGGTGAGGTGTTTTTAAACATCACCAGATTACATGAACACCAGTTGAACTGGAACACGGGGACGTGCGTTGCTAGGTAACGTTGTCAAAACATTTCCAAGCGGCCAAGTCGTGCAATTAAATCATGTCGCGGCAGTAATTACGACAACTGCGTAGTATTTCTACTTTAATATTACCGTATTCCTGCGTTAATATTACCGCATTCCTGTTACAATTTTACAGTACTCCTACTTTAATATTACCGTATTCCTGCTATAATATTACGGTACTCCTTCGTTAATATGACCGCATTCCTGCTTCAATATTACCGTATTCCTGCTATAAACTTACGGTACTGCTATTTTAATCGTACGGTACTCCTGCTTTAATATTACCGTATTCCTGTTATAATTTTACACTACTCCTAGTTTAATATTACCGTATTCCTGCTATAATATTACCATATTCCTGCTACAATTTTACAGTACTCCCAATTTAATATTACCGTATTCCTGCTATAATATTACGGTCTTCCTACTTTAATATTACCGTATTCCTGCTATAATTTTACGGTCTTCCTACTTTAATATTACCGTATTCCTGCTATAATTTTACGGTATTCCTACTTTAATATTACCGTATTCCTGCTATAATTTTACGATACTCTTATTAAATCTTACGCTACTCCTACTTTAATCGTACCGTACTCCTGCTTTAATCTTACCTTTGCCCCAATCTGATTGCCACACTGTCCGGCTTGCAGATGAACGATTTCCCTCATTATTATATGCGTCTAATCAACAAGATTCGTGACTTCCGGTTTTTTCACCAACAGACTCTTGGTCCAAACACTAACAGAGCGGCAGCTGCTGCGCGAATTTAAGCGGCACTAGAATACACGATTTTGCGCATCAACTGGCTAAGATGTACGTCAGTCATTTTTTTATGACGTTACACGGAATCTGATTGGCCACCAAATACCACGTTCTGCATCTCCATGGCTACGGCGTCGCGCGTTTCCGTAGAAACCCGTTGTGTTTATGGTAACGTGAGACGTCTGTATAGTGAACCGCTGATTGTTGCGTGTATCGGGTTCCGCCAAAGTCGCGTTTTTTCATTGTTAATAGCAAGGACATTGCATGACCGGACTTGCTCAGGGTTGTTACGTGAAATCCAGGTTCACAATGAGCACTTGTGCCTGAGATCAATACCCACCCCCCCCAACCATGAGTGTATTTGTTTCCCATTTCAAGATCACCATGTTTCATATAACTTATGTCCTAATCGCAACATCGAAACACACTATTAATTTATACACGCACCGGTCACTTCATTAGGTACACCGTTGTCTTGAGCACCTGTACATGCCTAAATGCACTGAGTTGCAACCATATGATTGGCTGGTTAGATATTAGTGGTGACAAGCAATTGAAAATGTGTACCTAATAAAGTGTCTAGTATGTACATATATACATCTAGTATGATGTATGTACATCATGTCTAAAAAGTAAGATTAATAGAATTTTCACTTATATATATATATATATAGGGATAGTTTAATTGTTTGAAAGGCTGGGTTTAGACAGAGTTTGGATTGTATATTTATACTAGACCTGGCAACCCTTCTTTCCTGCAACTAGCTACTATTTATTTATTCATTAATTTTCTATACCCGCTTAATCCTAGTTTTAGGGTCACATGGAACCAACTCTGGGCGCGAAGACAGGAACAACCCTAGACAGGTTGCCAATCCATCACAGAGAACACACACAATCATACACACATTCACACACTAGAGGCACCAATTTACCTATTATCATGCATGTCTTTGGAAAAATTTCCTGAGTTGCCCCATCTATTCTAACCTGGGATGCTATCCACTGCGCCCCCCTATCACTAGCTACTATGTACTACTATTATTATAGTATTAATACTAGTTACTGCAACTTAGCTCTGAGCCCGGCAACGTAACTTAGCTAGCTAGTTAGCTAGTTTAATATCTTCGGCTCCATCAGTGTTCGACACGGATCAATTACAGAACCAAAAACATCGTCCGCGCGTGGAATTACCTTTAACTGTCCCAAATGCCCCCACTCTAGAGAGCCTACTGTGGTGCACATGGAGCAGTTGGGGTTTGGGTGCATTGCTAAATAGCACTTCAGCCATGACTTGAGCCTGAATAAGGAGCCAGCTGTTTGCACAAAGTTGGGAGCATGGAATTGTCCAAAATTGTCCTTTTTTTAATTTAAAGTTGGATGTTTATAGACAAATGTGCTTCATAAGACCTTTATTAGGGGTCCAAGCACGCAGTGCTGAACCTCTATTGTAGTTGTCAGTCAGTAGGTAGCCCCCACTACTCAGGGACTCAATCTGGCCCAATTTGGAATAGAAAACTTCTGAGGGGATGGGGTGATTATGGCATCACACATTCTAAAGTGTCATACCCATTTATATATATATACAGGGGTTGGACAATGAAACTGAAACACCTGGTTTTAGAGCACAATAATTTATTAGTAGGGTGTAGGGCCTCCTTTTGCGGCCAATACAGCATCAATTCGTCTTGGGAATGACACAT
>JAOUQT010000004.1:2798289-2809050 GCA_025769995.1 Xyliphius kryptos | reverse complement strand
TCTACCTTTCCCTGTCATCGTCCCTACATTCAGGGTTGCTACCTTCAAGCCTACACTCTTGACTCTCCTGTTCTCTCAACGTCTCTTCACACGCTTCCATCCTCGTTGTTTTTGGCAAACAGTAGCCCAATTTCCGCCAGTACCCTGCTTGTCGCCAGTACTGGTGGCAATCGTTGTTAACCCGGGCCGCGACCGATCCGGTATGAAGTAAGAATCAGAAACACGCATTTTAATTTTTGGAAAATGTTTTACGCATTTTCTGAAGCAACCCTCACCATTTAGAAATACACTGGCTTGTGCTCTCTAATGGCAGGTTTGTTTAAGCTTGTGTAAACATTTAAATAGAATTGTATATAAATATATTATTCCATTTATATATTCATATACATATTTTATCATTATCTCTATTAATTCTTCACTGTTGATCATTACTTTTGCTTTATTTGCATCGATCAGCATGTTATATTCTTTTGCAGCTTTCTCAGTACGAAACACCAGCTCCTGTAATTCTTCTTGTGATATAGCTAATAAGTCAATCAGCATATCTAAGATTGTCAATGGTTTTTCCACCAATCCTGAATCTTTCCATAAATCATTGTGGTGCTTTCCTTATCAATTGTTTTTCTAAGATGTTAAACAGATGTACGGAGAGGTTACATCCTTGTCTTCTATCCTTTTCTAATGCTGAGTCATGCTTATGTGTGATTGACTTTCATTATGAAAGAATATAGATTTCTGAGCAGTTGGACCAGTTGTTAGATAAAATCCTTCTAAATTTTTGTTATCCACAGTTGTCCATGATGTACTAAACCAAATGCCTTTGTGAAATCGATGAAACAAAATGACAATGTCTGGTTACTTTCTTTTGCTTTCTCCTGGATGATACAGAGGTTTGTGATCTGATCCTCCTGCCTCTGTTTTTGGGCAAACGTTCCTTCTTGGTCTGCATTCGCTTCAAGATGACAGCAGGATATTGTTAGCATATGAGACCAGTGTGATTGTCCTGTAGTTGCTGCATATCAGATCACATTTTCACCATTCTGTGGAGCTTGTTCAGTGTCATCTCTTCTCAAAACCTGAGCAGTTCATCTGACCCTGGTGCCTTTTGTTTATCTAATCATATTCCAATTTTTTTCAGTAAATAAGCCTCCTCAGAAACACATCCATTCAAAACAAAAAATCTGGTTATTAGATAATTAGATAAGTAATAGGATTTGCCTGTTTTTATTGATGAAATCTAATAATCAGCTACCAAATAGAATCTTAGGTCTTTGAATGTCAGGGGCTGCTTTTAATCTGCATCTCTATTTCTTTCTCTCACACACACCTAAAAATACCCAGAACCACTTATTTTTCTAATGCTCAACTGTAATTTTCATAAGTCTACTAATTTCCAAAAACCCAAAAATCTTCTAAGATTTTCTGTATATACAGTAAAAATCCGTAATAAGTGTATGGTTTTAATAGCTTCTGCTTAGAATACAAAACGTTTATACCTGCATGATCTGAATTGCCCCTCGTGTAAATACATATACCATCCAAACTGCTTATAATTTCCTGCTTATAACCTAAAAATAATGCCTAATAATTTTAACAGACCCAAAATATTATTATCATCAAGAATAATTGCTGAAACCCAAAAACGCTTATTTTCTCAACCACTACATATAGTTTGGAGTACAGTTTGTATTCACAGTAATATGAAAACTGGGAAACAAATAGTTCTGACCCATCCAACATGGCCACAACATAAACCGCACACACTCCAATCCCAGCATTCCTTGCCAGTAATGAGCACTTTGCAAAGCCAATTCCAAAAACGTTGGGTCAAAGTACAAATTGTAAATTAAAAGGGAATGCAATGATAAAACATATTTCATTCAGAATAGAACATAGATGACATATCAAATGTTTAAACTGAGAAAATGTATCATTTTACATTTCGTGACAACAACACATTTAAAAAAAGTTGGGACAAGGCCATGTTTACCACTGTGTTTATCATTTTCTCTTTACAACAGTCTGTAAACATCTGGAGCCTGAGGAAACAAGTTGCACAAGTTGAGGGATAGGAATGTTAACCCATTCTTGTCTTCTAGTTGCTCAAAGGTCTTAGGCCTTTTTCGTCGTATCTGCTGTTTTATGATGCACCAAATGTTTTCCATGGGTAAAAAAGATCTGGCTAGTTCACCCGGACCCTTCTTCTAGGCAGACATGATGCTGTAATTGATGCAGTATGTGGATTAGCATTGTCATGTTGAAAATTGCAAGGTCTTTCCTGAAAGAGGCGTCGTCTGGATGGGAGCATATGTTGCTCTAGAACCTGGATATACCTTTGTCTGACCACAGAACAGTTTTCCACTTTGCCGCAGTCCATTTTAAATGAGCCTTTCCCCAGAGAAGATGTCTGTGCTTCTGATTCTTGTTTAGATATGGCTTCTTCTTTGAACTATAGCGTTATAGCTGGCAATGGTGGATGGCAATTGTTCACAGATAATGTTCTCTGGAAATATTCCTGAGCCAATTGTGTGATTTCCAATACAGAAGCATGGCTGTATGTGTTGCAGTGCTTTTAAGGGCCCAAAAATCATGGGCACCCAGTATGGTTTTCTGGCCTTGAGCCTTACGCATAGAGTTTCTTTCAGATTCTCTAAATCTGTTGATGATATTATGCACTCTAGATGATAAAATGTTTAAACTTTTTGCAAAAAAAGTCTTACTTTTGACATTTCATATGTTGTCTATGTTCTATTGGGAATACACTATCAGTTTATGACATTTGTAAATTATTTCATTCCGTTTTTATTTACAATTTGTACTTGGTCCAACATTTTTGAAACCAGGTTTGTAGTTAAATTGTGTTTAATTAAATATCTGTGCTTCTTGTTTCTTAGTTCAGTGTATTCAGTTGAGCTTCATAGAGAAATTTATCTTCTCTCTCTTTTTTTATTTGCACTGCTTTCAGTAAGTGAAAGATTTAAGTAATTCAAGTCAGTACTTGTTAGTTTTTTTATTATTTATCCTTCTTTTGTCATGTTTTGCCATGTGGTGGACTGGGTCCTGAAACTCTCAGTGATAAATTAGCTAAATCAAAACGGTAATCACCTAATCCCCTACCTCTAATTGTTCCAAACAGCATATAAGTAACAATCAAACTGGTAATTCCTGCAAATCTGTAAAAGTACCCCCCCACCTGAGAATTGCCCCAATGACTAAAATAATAAATAGCCTTTTCAATAAAAATGCTTGAAAAATACCAGATGAATAATCATAATCCAAAATATAAAATGAATAAATATATTAATTGCCCAAAAATCTTAAAAGCCATAGTTATTAGCAGAATTTACACTACATACATTATTTATACATTTATAAAAAAGGATGCAAAAAAAATTACTGAAATCAGAAGACATTTTTGGCTATAATCTCATATTCTCAAAACATCATCTCCATTTTCAAACTGTCTCTGCTTTTTATTTTGATTATACACACAGTGAAACTATATAGCAGTTAAGAGATTTTTTTAGGGCTTAGGTAGATACACGCATCCTTTCTGAAAACAGTTAACAATAGAAGAAACCCACAGCATAGGAGGTACTTCTGAATGTTGGGCAAAAACAAAAAGCAATTTATGTTGACCCACAGATGTTTGATAGGGAAAAAAATTGACCTTATAATTTAAATTAGACAGTTTTAAAATCATAGCCATGGCCCAACAGAAGAATCCATTGTAGGGCAAATAAACACAGTTACACACCAAAGGGCCACTTTAGAGACACCAATTAATGTAATGGGAGGAAACCAGTGTACCTTGAGAAAACCCATGCGAGCACAGAGAGAACATGCAGAATTCACAAATTACCCAGGTTGCCCCACCCAGGGATTGAACTACCACTGTGCCACCGTACCTCTGGCATAAATGCAATCGTGCTTAAATTGTCGAAATTTTGCATAAATTGAATATAAAACCTAAGGACATTCACAAAAGTCCAACATTTAGATAAAGAGAATCAATTAAACAAATGAGACAAAAAGTTAAGCCTCATTTATTTATTGAGTTGAATTTGGTGTGAGTGGGTTCCCAGTTTTATTTAAACTTTATTTATCCTTCAACATTTTGTGTCCTCTTTCTTGAAATCAAACTTACACTACATGTAAATTTTCCTTGCCACATTCTCTGAGGACATAACTGCTGCAAAATCATCCTTTTAAAGATAGAAGATGAAGGCATCTGTAACATTGCTAACTTTTCTTACCCCCTACACTTCCATTCTCACCCTTCTGCAACTACATCTCTAATCGACTTCTCCCCTCTTTCACCTGAGGAGGTACTTGGGCTGCTGACATCCAGCAGTTGTACAACAAGTCCTCTGGCTCCCATTCTAAAAGCAGCTGGATTATCAAGTCTTAATTTTACTTGACCTTGATGCTGTTGGTTGGAGTCATTCCTGTATGTGTGCTCCTGCAAGGCCACATGGATAAGCTCAACATCTCCACAGTCAGACCACAGGGCTCATTACAAGGACCTCTTTAATTTTCACTAAACAATAGTTTAAACCATTGTTATTCTAATGATAACATTCTTTCTTTTTATTCTCCTGATAAACATGTTTATTGTCTCATCTCAGTATGTTTAATAGATCATGGGTGGAACACCTAAAGTTAAACCTGAGAGGGATGAAGTTACTTTCCAAACCAAATTTGAAAAGGTTGGCAGAGTACAAGCTGTAAATAAAAACAGAATGCAATAATTTAAAAATCCCAAAAACTGATATTGTATTCGCAATAAAACATAGACAACATATCAAATGTCGAAAGTGAGACATTTTGAAATGTCATTAGAAATTTATTGACAGCAACACATCTCAAAAAAGTTGGGAGGCTGGAAATGAGAGGCTAGAAAAGGGTACAAAAAGGAACAGCTGGAAAAGCAATTGGCAATAGGTTATTAACATGACTGGGTTTAAAAATCTTGGAAAGGCAGTGTCTCTTTTAGAAGTAAAGATGGGAAGAGGATCACCAATCCCCCTAATTCTGCACAGACAAACAGTGAAGTGATATCAGAAAGGAGTTCAAAGGTGTACAAGGTGTATCATCAGCTAATAATATCATCAAAAGCTTCAGAGAATCTAAAAGAATCTCTGTGCGTAAGGGTGAAGGCTGGAAAACCATACTAGGTGCCCATGATCTTCGGGATCTTAGACAGCACTACATGACATACAGGCATGCTTCTGTATTGGAAATCACAAAATGGGCTCAGGAATATTTCCAGAAAACATTATCTGTGAACACAATTCTCCGTGCCATCCGCCGTTGCCAGCTAAAACTCTATAGTTCAAAGAAGAAGCCATATCAAAACAAGATCCAGAAGCACAGACATCTTCTCTGAGCCAAGGCTCATTTAAAATGTGCTGTGGCAAAGTGGAAAACTGTTCTGTGGTCAGACAAATTAAAATTTGAATTTCTTTATAGAAATCAGGGACGTGTCATCCTAAAAAGAAGAAGGACGACCCAAGTCGTCAGTTCAGAAACAATGGGGTTGCATTAGTGCATGTGAGATGGGCAGCTTACACATCTGGAAGGACACCATCAATGCTGCCATCCAGATGACATCTCTTTCAGGGAATACCTTGGATTTTCAATGGCAAACCACAGACTGCAACAATGACAGCATCATGGCTGCGTAGAAGAAGGGTCTGGGTACTGAACTGGTCAGCCTTCAGTCCAGATAGCAAACATTTGGCGCATCATAAAACGGAAGATACGACAAAGAAGACTTAAGACAGTTGAACAACTAGAATCGTACATTAGACAAGAATGAGTTAACATTCCTATCCATCAACTTGAGCAACTTGTCTCCTCAGTTTACAGACTGTTGTATAGAGAAAACGGGATGTCTCACAGTGGTAAACATGACCTTGTCCCAACTTTTTTGAGATGTGGTGCTGTCACGAAATTTTAAATCTCAAAATTTTCTTTTTAAATGAAACATTTTCTCAGTTTAAACATGTGATATGTCATCGATGTTCTATTCTCAATAAAATATGCAATTTTAAAACTTCCACATCATTGCATTCTGTTTTTATTTTCAACTTGTACTTTGTCCCAACTTTTTTGGAATTGGATTTGTATTGTTTTTTGAATGTTCTTGTTTTTTTAGCACACCTAGGTGTCTCGGTGAGCGCAAGCCAAAAATATGGATACGCGCTGTAATATGTAACGTACAGTACAATATGTGAAAGCCCAGCTATGTGAGTGATTGCCTCTGGCGACCCCTAGTGGGACAAAGAATACACAAATGTAGTTTACACATTTCATTCAACATAACAATGTCATGTGACCTTAAAATAATGCAGCGATTTACTAACTTTTTTTATTCTGGTGCCACCTTAATATACCGTACATTGTGTATTCTAATGCAAAGGACAGAGGACAATTATTAGAGTGGCATATGTCCTCACTAACACCATTTCAAGCCTAGCTAATTCCAATCGTACCTTCCTTTCGTAGCTAATTCCCATCAACCACCAGCGGCGACTGCAGGGAACGTTTATGTTGGCAGTTTGTTTTGTATTTCATCTTCTGGCGCCTCATATTCGTAACTCCTTCTTGTTACAGTCTGTGCGTCTTTCACCTGTTTGTATGTAATGTAATACTGAAATCTGAATAATTGACCGGAAAGTTGACCGTATGCGTACCGTATGTCTGCTATAGTCTGTGCGTGTTTGTGTTGTCTCAAGTATAAATTGCACTTTTGGGTTCTCATGCCACCTGTGCCCAACTGAACCACTGCAGGATACACAGTACAAGTTTGAAAGCCAGCCCGGCAGTGTGGTTATATTTAGCCGACTATGCCGCCTTCAGAATCTCAGAAACCCGTAGAAGAGGCTGGTACGGAGAAAAAGAGATGGGGAGGTTTGAATTGGGAGGTTTTGTACTGAAAGAAAAGCAGGAATACAGTATATTTTTTTACTCAAGCCTTATGGTAGCAATTAAGTTTTAAATGGGGTTTGAAGTTAGAAGTCTCACAAGCCAGGCACTGGGGCGAGGTTCAACTGAAAAGACGCCTGTTTTGTTTATTTTGTGTTTTTCGTTGTGTCTGGCACGCATGTAGATTTTGCCAATCACAGCATCATGCTGAGAACACATACACACATACAATACACAGCACACTAGCGGTATTTGCTGCGCTGGTCAAGTTAATGCCCACACATGCATGCATGATAGAAGTGTGCTGATTTCATTTAACAGGGTAAACAGTGTGGCCGAGTGGTTTTAAAAAGTATTAACGGGCATTAAATAGATTTTGCAAAAAAAAAATAAAAATAGGGTGCCACAGTGCCGCAGTGTTGCCTCACAGAAAAAGGATTCGAGCCCAGGGTGGGGCGTCTCGGGACATTTCTGTCTGGAGTTTGCACGTTCTCCTCATGATCGCACGGGTTTTCTTCGGGTACTCTGGCTTCCTCCCACATTCCAAAGACATGCAAGATAGGTTAATTGCTGTCTCTAAATTGCTCGTTAGTGTGTAAGTGTGCGCGCCCTATAATGGATTGGCGTCCTGTCTAGGGCTTTTGTTTTTACAAATTTTATTGATCCCTGTAGGGAAATTATTCTCTGCATTTCTCCATCCAGGGGTGAGCACCCGGAGCACTGTGCTGCCCGCATTGAGGCATACAGGGAGCAATTTGGGTTATGTGCCTTGCTCAATAGCACTTTAGCCATCAGCAATCTTTTGGTCCCCAGCCCTCTACCCTATCCATTTAGCCATTGCTGACCTCATTCTTTCCCTCATACCCAGAGTTCCCGGGTGGACACTTTTTCCCCCTGTGACACTTTTTTTCCCCTAAACTAGGATTAATCGGTATAGAAAATTAATAAATGAATAAGGGAATTAATTTATTTATAGATTATTTATTCTTTGCATTTAACCAATCCCGGAGCAGTGTGCTGCCCCCATTGAGGCGCACGGGGGAGCAGTTGGGGGTTGAATGCCTTGCTTAGAAAAATGGGTTTAGTTGGGGTAAGTGCGTAATAAGTGGGTGTTTAAAGATAGCTACTGACTCTGCCGTTCAAACATTAAGGGGAAGTTTATTCCACCATTTAGAAAGCAGAACAGAACATGTTGAACAATGCAGTTCCAGAGACTGACCAGAGGAGGGCAGTATGTCTCCTACAAATCATATTGACGGCTCTTGAAGGCGTGGTTTTAGTCCCATGAAAACAGAGTCTGTCTAACACAACTTTATACACAGTGGTGCGGGTTGCTGGGTTAGGGGGCTCAGATTTTCCTCCACCAGCACTGTTTCTATTGGTAAACCAGTAGATAATCACAGAATGATCATTGGATTATGAACACCTTGCAGGTGTCGTATGATCACTGATAAATTGGTGGTTGCTACAGCTCATCAGCTCTTATATACGGCACTGATCTGTCCACTGGAAAGTAGAAGCCACTATTTACCAGCTATGGGTAAAGGAGCAACCCAGCGGCACAGTGTGGAGGGACCATAATCAAATGTCCTGACGAAGGTCACACAAATAAGTGGAGCGAACTACTTCCTAAAGACTTTCTGGTTCAACGCCAGGAGATTGTACCTTTTTTCATGCTTTAATATTTATTCTTTGTTCTTCCCCATACACGGTGAATGTGGATCCAGGGTCAATCCCAGGAGGTTGGATCTAGGTTCTAATGCAGGAGTACACACACTCATTTACACCTAGAGGCAATGTATAGTAGTGAAAATAAACCAGGAACATTGTATGACCAGGGCACTCTGTACAAGTCTCCCCAGTTACAGCTGGGCAGGTTTAAACGTTCATTTGTGACGGTGCGGTGAAAGAAAGCCTAACTGTATTTATCAAAGATGGCAAGTGTGTATGAATGAATAGATGCGTTCAAAAAATGGTTCACAAGTGTCAGAGCTGGATGAAACCGGATTACAGGCAAAAACCCAGGAAGACACTCAGAGAACATGCAAACTTAAAACATAGAATAGACCAAGGTCACACTAGCCGGGAATCGAACCCGGGACCTTTTTTACTGCGCCACAGTGTCGTCTATACTATAAATATTTCTGTGATGCCTATGATTCTTACATCTAAATATAAACCCCTTTTTCCTTCCGTTCTCATTGCAGGGCTTCAGAGGAAGTCACCCATGAGGAAGTGTGATCGGTGAAAAGGCCACAAGGTGAGAGATCAGGATGACAGCAGTAGCCGCCGAATATGACCACATGGACATCCAGCAGCAGTATGAGGACACTGTGAACAACCGCTGGGATGAGGAGTGGGACAACGAGAACAGCTCGGCGCGCCTCTTCGAGCGATCACGCATCAAGGCTTTGGCAGGTGAGACAACAATCTCGAAGTGTGTAAGGGTCAAGGCAGAGAACATTATCTGTGAACACAATTACCGTGCCATCTGCCGTTGCCAGCTAAAACTCTTTGGTTAAAAAAAGAAAGTGAGATTGATACATTTTGCCACTATGTTTGCACACAGCGGAATTGGTTGTCTGAATTTAACCCATCCGTGCAGTGAAACACACACATAGACACACACTGGTGAAGTGAGCACACGTGCCCGGAGCAGTGAGCAGCCAGCACAGCGCCCGGGGAGCAACTAGTGATTAGGTGCCTTGCCCAAGGGCACTTCAGCCATGACTTGTCGGTACTTGGAATCAAACCAGGGACCTTCAGCTCGCAAGGCTTGTTCCTTAATCACAAGCCTATGCCTATGGTTACTCTGGTTTCCTCCCGCATGCCAAAGACATGCATGATACAGGTTAATTGCATCCACAAAAATGGGGTTTTAAAAACGATGTTTCTCATAAAAAGATTGGAAGGTTTTTGATATTTCTCCCTCAGATGGTTCATCTGGAGGTATCCCACAGACAGCACGGCGTCAAGATCCCACATGGGCAAGAGGAAACTTTTGTCAATCACTACAATACAGAGTTACATTCACAAATGACACTTAATAGTTTACTGTACATAAAACATGTCCTTAACAGGCATCAGTGGCATCTAAGATGGACTATCGCACAGAGGACACATGACTCGTGCCAAGTCAAATCACTATTCATGATATTTCTTTTTAGAAACAAGTGGACATTGTTTGCTTTGGACCACTCACCTAATAAAAATTGCGTCTTAACTAGTTTTGTGGCTTGTGGTTTGCGACCAGAAGGTCCCCGGTTTGATTCAAGGTACGGCTAAGTTGCGATACAGCTGAAGGCACCTAAACCTTGGTTGCTCCCTGGGTGCTGTGGATGCTGGTCACCGCTCTGGGCATGTGTGCTCACTTCACTGTGTGTATATATGTGTGTGTCTAACTGCACAGATGAGTTAGCAAATAGCTTACTTGCCCTTCCTTCCGATAGTGTTGCGTCCCAACTTGACGCTGTCCCAAAGTGTGTCCCGTCCAGTAATGTGATGTAGTGTTGAATTAAGTGTATTACAGGTGCATGTTATGACCAAAAAAATTAAAATGATCTTTCAGACTGACACACTTCATTTTCTTGTGACTGGCATCTGTTTGATGTCATTGAACAAAAAAAACATAATTAGCCAGATGTTCCTAAGACTTGCTTCTAAATGAAATTATGCTAGATCATGCCCGAAAAATTACAACAATCTCATCTACAGGGGTTAGACAATGAAACTGAAACACCTGTCATTTTAGTGCGGCAGGTTTCATGGCTAAATTGGACAAGCCTGGTGGCCAATCTTCATTAATTGCACATTGCACCAGTAAGAGCAGAG
>JAOUQT010000004.1:2785027-2796194 GCA_025769995.1 Xyliphius kryptos | reverse complement strand
TTGCACACAGCGGAATCGGTCCTCTGCATTTAACCCATCCGTGCAGTGAAACACACACATAGACACACACAGGTGAACCCTGTTACTTACTCACTCCTCTTCATCCCCGATGAATGCACATATTATCGTTTGATGAATGCACATATTATCGTTCAATTTTTGTTGCTGGGGGATTTTTTTGTGGAGTATTTTTAGGTTTGTAGTTTTTTTGGGTGTTGTGTTGTTGAATATTTTAACCCTTGTGTGGTGTTCGGGTCTGTGGGACCCGTTTTCAACGTTTAATCAAAGAAGTTGTTTTTTTCTATTATTTCAGCCTTTACCTTGGCTCATTTTCGGTGAATTATTGACTTGTTCATAGTTAGTCATAGTCACAATAAAGCCAGTTCCCAGCAGGGAGCACAGGGCACAAGGTAGAAACAACGTCAAAGTGCCACTCCATTGGACACACACACACATTTACTCAGTTATGTACCCACTTTAGAGACACCAATTAGCTTAAATCATGTCTTTTGAGAACATTCAAATTCCACACAGAATGGACCCAGGATACCCCACCCTTGAATTAAGCCACAGACCTCCTTGCTGTGGGGCGACAGTGCTACTTTACACTGTATACCCCAAGTTGTTTTTTTAATTATATTAATTATTAACGATAAATATGATTTAACATAAAGGTAAACAACTGGTACACTTGGTTGTGGCTATATTGATTTACAAATGCAGTTATGCAGTGGGTCCATCAGACCAGCAAACACCCAAAATGGTTAATGCATGACCTTCACCTACAAGCTTGTTATTCTGAATTTCTGACCTTGGGCTAGCGAAATAAAAACTTTATCTATAAAGTTGGAGGGAAGAAATTGTAGTTACATCCTTTTCTGACCTTCATTTTCGAGGGGAAAAGACATTACCCTTATGACCACTCATTGCTTCCAAGCGCCAACAAGCTACCAGCTAGCCAGCTAGCATTATAGATTATTCATCCTCTCAATTCTTCTTCTTCATCATCTTTTGGCTTTTCCCCATCACCAGGGGTCGCCACAGTGAGTCCCTTGCATTACTATCTGCCAATGTTTTACTCTGGACGCCCCCTCAATTCTAATAAAAAAAAAATCAATTGCATATTCTATGTAGAAATTGGAATTTAGAGGATACAGTCTGTGCTAATGATTAATGATTAAATGTCGTTCTCTCATCGCTAGCATGGGTAAAGTTAGCTGGCTAGCCGGTACATTGTTGGTGCTTGGAAGCAACGAGTGGTTATGGAGATAATGTCCTTTACCTTTGAAAATGGAGGTCAAAAAAGGATGTAACGCCAGTGTGTTCCCTCCTACTCCCTAGATAAAGTTGAGCAGAGTAACGCTACATACATCATACAATTTTTTTAAAGTAATGAAGCTTGTTCTTTAAACCTCATCAAATGCCAAGCCGGGCGTCAAAACTTTATCATCAGGTCCCCTAAAAAATCACAGTACTTACTATATTTAATTAAACTTCCCTTCAAGAGCAGTTTGTTCTCTTGTACACGAACAGCTGCATTGAATGACTAAGGCATGTTCCAGGAAATGTCTCCTCCCTTCTTTACACAAAGTGAAAGGAGAGCGTAAATCACATCTCTTTGCCGTTGCTTCTCAAAAGCCCATGAGAAATCTTTCCACAGCTAATAGTCAGATGCAGACAAACTCAAGAGGGCATAGGGGGGTCAGAGCAGATCAGCCTGCAGGTCTAAAACAGAGCACGTGGGTTGCTTGTGACTACCCGCTGATACAAATACAAAAACTTCGGTATTTAAAGTCCCTGACACAGGACAGATCTTGCGATTCAGATCCCATGGTCCGTTAACTGTCCTGTGTACTGTGTTATATAGTGGGACGGGGATTTTGCACCATGTGATAGATGGGCTATTTGTCCTCTATATCACGAGGAAGTCTTATAACAATGGAATGATGAATTCCACTCAGGAGGGAAACGATTATGAGGCTTGATTTGGTTTATTAGTATTACGGTAATTTAGTTGCTGGGTAGGCCCCAGCTGGCCCGCAACCCCATATTGATTATTTGGAAACTTTGGGCGCAAGTGCAGAAACAAGCATAGACAGGGCGCCAATCCAACATAGGACACACACATTCACGCACTAACAGTCGAATTAGAAACACCAATCAACCTATCATGCATGTCTTTCTCCGGAGTACCTGGAGAAGACCTGCGCGAACACAAGGAGAACATGCAAACTCCACAAACAAATTTCCCGTTTTGTCCCACCCGGAGCTCGAACCCGGGATCTTCTTGCTGTGAGGCCACAGTACTGTCCACTGTGCTACTGTGCAACCTCAAAAAAAAAATAATAATAATAATATGATCTGGAACAGTGGGGTAGTAGATGGCAATGCCGGGTTTCATTCCTGGATAGGGTGTCCCGGGTCATAGAGTTTGCATGTTCTTCTTGTCTCCACAAGGTTTCCTCTGGGTGTTGCGGTTTCCTCCCACAGTCTACATAACATGCAGTAGGCTAACAGTTGTTTCTAAATTGCCCTAAGTGTGTGAATGAGTGTTTGAAAAATGTGTGTGTGCCCTGTGATGGAGTGGTCAGCAGGCTAAAGTTATTCATTATTCCTTGCACCTTTGCACTTAGAGGAAACCCTGTTGGGCACACGGAGAACACAGCAATTTACAGACCAACCTACCTGGGATTCAAACCCAAGGCCTAGAATGAATCTTAACTGAGCCAAAACAAAATATGTAATGTACCTTGACGTGTGTGTAATCGATTGCATGGAAGCCCTAAAAAACTCAGAGGGTAAGATATAGAACCGCATCCAATTTTGTCCAATGTGTCACCAATTAATTTAGTAAATAGATACTCATACAGAAAAGGTTCTCTAAGGGTTCTCTAAGGAAATAAAACCTGTCTGATAGACTGGAGAAAGAACCCTTAGGATAAATGTGTATTTTGCAAAGACGTACAATATACTTCTCAATCAGTGATTGCTCTGTCCATCCGTTAGCATATAAAAAGACCAACTCTGCTCTGTGTCAAGCTCCAAGTTCTGTCCCATTAGGGGACAGAAAGCAGACAGGATGCTTATGGAGACATTTATCATCAGCTCATTAATCATAAGGGGTTTTTTCCTCTATGATATACCCAAGCAAGCGCAGCAAAGTCCAGCACCCAAGACCGAATACCCGAGACTCGAGTTCTAGGATTCTCAGAGGTGTTCTAGTGCTACATATTTTCTTACACACAGGACTTGCTTAAAAGTCCACACACACACACACGTTTGCCGGGGGGGAAACTTGCTTTTTGGATTCTTGTAAGCGGAAGTAAGACAGGAAAGGTGGGGGTAGTGACGGGTGACCACTCAAGCAGGATGTTTGCAAATGAGCTTTCAGACAGGACGCTAGTTTCTCTACAATCCGAAAAAAAAATTGCCTTTAGCCTTTCTCACGGCAACGATTTCCATCCGTCAAAGCCTCCGAAACAACAATGCAGGGAAACTGGATGTCATCCTGTTCCGTTTCTACCCCTTCTCTTCACGGGAGCCTTGGTACATTCCAGCTCTTCCTTTCTTTCCGTTGCTCCACCTACTGCCTGCCTCTATGATGACATCACTGCTAAACACACGGGGCTTCTGATGAAATTACAACCCAGAATCCAAATCCCACCTCCCCCTCTTGTTTAGCTGCCAAAGGTGTTCAGTCCTGGAGGGAAGCACTTTCATTGGCCTGATTGGCTTTCAAGCTGAAATGATTTTTTTTTTGGTCCTCACTTTTCCTCTTAAAGAAAAAGAAAGAGGCTTAACTGAAAAAGAGCTGAGTAAGGGAAGGGTGGTGGATGGGTGTGAGCATTGGCGTGGGGGGGGAGGCCACATTTGAACAGCCAGGGAGGGAAGACAGAACGAGAACAATTAGAGGAGACTCATGCTTCCCTCCTCCTCCTTAACCTCCTCCTCCTCCTTCTCTCTGGAACAGATCCTGCTGTGTGTGTTGACTATTTCACAAGTGCTCGGCTGGAATAAACCCCTAACACACCGTATCTCCAGAGTCTCCCAGATTTCTGGTAAAGTTTGATTTACGAAGGAGGAAAAGCAAATCCTGGCGAGCTTTCCTTTGCTTTCCTGCTTTCCGCCGTGGTTTGCAAGGAGTTTAGGAGTTCTGGATCCGGTTCGAGTAAGGGAACATGGAGACGGACTGGGGGTCTGGGGGAACCGAGGACCTCTATCATGGATCTGGGTATTCTTCTCAGGTGCCCTTCAACTACAACCAGTTGGAGGGGCGTTTCAAACAGCTGCAAGGTAAGAGCACTCTTGCAGAAACGGCTCGCTTGTTTACAGCCGTTGCTATGTGATGTGCACACGAATCTCTTGCTTGGGTACAGTTTTTCGACATGCTAAAAAATGCCATCGTTGGAAAATTTTGCAGATGTGCTAGGTCATCATTTTTAGAAGATTAGGAATGGGGTTTGAGGGATGGACTGGATTAGTCCAAATGCCAAAACAACAAAATATTAACGCATTCCACAACAATGTTGATACTCCCTCACTCACCCACCCACCTTTCACCACCACTACCAATTCCTAAAGCGCCAATCAATAGCAGGCCTGTCTGAATGGGCCGTCATGCACAACAATGGCAAGTCGAGGAAGGTGGGAGCGGTATTTTTTGTTCAGCCTGCTTTTAGTGTTTGCGGTTCGTGGTACAATCATGGTACGAACATATTTAACTAGCTGTGGTGTATATATAGATATGTAGAGTATACAGTGTATTGACAGAGGAAAGAAACCAAAGAGCTGCTTCTTTTTAATCATTTTATGGTCAGGGTCTAATATTAAGGCTACTAGCAGTGGTAATGTTTTTAAAAAGCTTAACGCTGATTGTGTCAAACACAGAAAAATAAGTATAATCTTGTCATAACTAGGCAAATAAATAATCCTTAATGATGATGGTAGGAGAATAATGAATCATCTGAGCTAGCAACTGATCTGTGGGAGTGCGCCAGCCATCTGTAATCAAAAAGATGTGTGCTTTCACACAAATGTGTCCTTGATGTGGTTTGTCTTTTACCTCCATATTGTTTTCTATTAAAAAGACACAATAACTAAAATAACTCTCAATAATAACTCTCTACCTATGGAGAACTCGTCCGACCCTTAGCACATCTATCTGTCCGTCCATCCATCTATCTATCTGTCTGTCTGTCTTTCTAATTATCTATCTGTCCATCCATCTATTCACCCACCCGGCTGCCCACCTTCTTTCTTGGACAGGATATTTCCTCTCTCTCTCTTTCTCTCTCTCTCTCTTTCCCTATCTCTCTCTATCTAGCTCTCTATCTCTCAGTAATCAGTAAACCATGGACTTACCCTGTCACAAATCATAAAAACACTGAACAGCGGGAAACCTACCAACTTGACCTTTCGACTGTGACGTTGGCCGTTCAAGATCACTCCAATGCAGGGGCGTCCAAATTACGGCTCCAGGGCAAATGCGGCTCATGGCCCACAGATTTTTTTTTAAAACATAATGGAATATGGCACAGACATCGTAAACAGTTTTAACACAAGCTGTTTTAAACAAGACATCTTAACCATTGAATAAGAAGATCTCTATGCCACGTGGCACACTCGAAGAAATGCATCATAGGTTTAGATGCAATGGTAAAATTAACACTTCTTCACTAAAATCTGGTAAATTGTGTCTTTTGTATGAATTGCCATCAGTGAGTGAACCTTACATACATTAGAGGTGGCACAATATATCTAAACCGTAGTCAATGGCCCGGCCCTTTGTATATTTTTCTCTAATACTAAGTGAGCCTAGTATGGAGTAGGGTTCGGAAAACACTTGGGCATTCCAGACACAGACACCTCTCGGATATCCACTTCGGCTTTAAAACCAAGATCTTCCTGGAAAAATTAGGATGATGGCTAAAGAAACCGTTATCGAATGAACATACACTGAACAATGACTGGATTTGGAATACCTGGCAGGTGGCACCTAATTACTGATAAAGTGCTCCAGTTGGTGGTTACGTCCCAGTCCAGCTCTCGTATAAGGTGCTTATCAGCTGTAGGTAAACATACTTATTTTGACCCCAGATATGTGGTGCTCATTGTCATGCGACAACAAACATTAAGATCGAAGTCCTTGCGGCAGTAATTTTAGTCATACGCCTTCATCGCCTCGCGATGTTTGACTGCACGAATGAGTCAGTACCCATTAGTGTGACCGAAGATGGAGTGAAGTCTAGGGTTCATCCTGCCCTACAAACTCTGCTGCCAGGTGGGCACCGGCTTCCCTGTGACCCCTAATTGGGATTGAACAGTTATATAAAATGAATGAATGAATAAATGGAACTATTGGTTGGAATCTTATTCGTGAATGTCCGAATGTTTCCATGAGTTTTTTTGGTACACATCTCCCACAAATAGAAAGAAATAAAAGTTTCCCAATAAATATAAAGTAGAAGAAAGTGACCAGAGGCTTCGCTAACACTTTCCCCAAGACAAATGGACCATACCTGCTTCTATTGCCAAAAAAATAGAGACAAACCAGAGCATCTCGGCTTAGACCGTAGAGCACACAGCTGGCACTCAGCTTACAGTGCACACCAGGAAACATCCAGACGATCCAGGATATGTGTGTGTGTGTGTGTGTGTGTTTGTGCAACCATAACTCAAAACAAAATTCAATAATGTGACTACAGTGTTACCTCACTCACTTATCGCGGGGGGTCCTGGAATGTATATTGGTGAAAATCTGCGAAGTAGGGGCACCATATGTATTATAATATTTATACATTATTTTAAATCTTTATAAATCCTTTCTACACTCCTAAGCCTTATTTATACCCCATTGGCATTTCAGAGTGAAAACAAATCAAACATGGTGATAAATTCTATAAATAAAATCATATCTTCTTTCGGCTTCTGCTTTCATCGGCGTCGCCACAGCGAGTCAATCATCACTGAAGAACTCGCATTATTGATTTGGCAAAAATGTTTTACTTCAGATGCCCTTCCTGACGCAACCCTATTCATTTACCCGGGCTTGGGACTGGCACTAGAGATACACTAGCTTGTGGTCTCTAATGGTTTCTATAAATAAAATTATATAAATTATTAAAATTCCCTATTAATTCGCACTTTTCTTCAAAAATTCCGCCATTTCTTCTTCGTGTACATATGAAGGTGAGTGCATGTTGCACTGCACCCACATTCTCTAGTGGTATTGCTCCGTCACGTACGTCCTGTCCGCATACGAAATGAACGCAGAATATGGACAGAAGGCTCCGTTGTTATTCGTATTTAACCTTGGTATTTTATTATGATTTAATATTTTTAATATGTTAGAATTAATATTTGAAATATATATTTATACATTTTTGTAATTTTTATACGCAAAATCCATCAATGGATAGATTTTTTTAAATCTCTTTACTGGACCAGTTTAAAATGATACTTGTACTACCAGATTTTAGGTGTAGTACGGATAAGGATAAGGGAATGTTGCCGAAACACCTCTACCTTCATACTTTTTACAAGATACCCTACAAAACTTTGTCTATACGAATTCCGCTTGGAGTCTCTGGAATGTTGGACCCTTGGAATCTTTAAGATTTGGAGTATTCAAACATTTCTTAAAGGAGGTCTGTCCAGATGTGGTAAGTCTCTAGTCGTCTCAAAATTAGACTTCTACAACATCTTTCTAAACCTAAACTCCGTGCACCATCGTGTCCCTGCGACTGATCCTGGATGTAGGAGATTTGTTTGTATTCATTTATTCCATTTTTTTTCTATAAAGGTGTCAAATGGCTGGTTTCAGGTAGTATCCGAGCACAGTTCCTCAAGTTCAGGTCTATAAGTGCTAGCGTTAAGTTAATGATTAAACATTTTGTAATTGGCAGTGGATAAGAGCGATGGGTTAAATGCCATAAAAATTCTGTTTCACATTGACGTGGTACAAACCCTCTAGAAACTCGAGCAGTGCTTCCTCGGGTAGTAAAAAACACCATTAAATTAACTTTTTTTGCAAAAAAATTAATAAATAAATAAAAATCAAGGCCTTAAAAGACATTAAAATATTACATTTTGATTCCAACAATTATGAAACATATTAAATAATCTATTCATTCATTATCTTCCAGTCAGGAATCCTGGGCACAAGGGCAGGAACAACTCTAGACAGAGCACTATTCTATCACAGAGCACACACACACATTTACACACATCCACACACTAAAGGGCTACTTTAGGGAAATTAACCCAATGCTCATGTCTTTGAAATGCAGGAGGAAACCTGAGCACACCGAAAAGAACCCTTGTGATCACGCAGAAAACATTCTTAGTCCACAAAGAAATTTTGAACCCAGGTCTTTCTTGCTGTGAGGCAACAGTGCTACACACTGCACCACCGTGCCGCCCCGGTGATGTTTTCTAATTGTCAAATGTGGGAAGGACAAATCCAGCTACACTGTAATATTTGGACTTGCCCCATACTTCAAAAACAAACTGAGTTCTGAGGTAAACAGTGCTGGACATTTGTGTTTATAAGAGATTAAAATCTGTCCATAATAAATAAACAACGAGACATCTGTGTCTGATTTTGGACGACTGGTTTAAAGTGTTAAATTGGCATTAAAAGGGCATTAAAAGACCTGCGGATAACTTCAGTAGCTCATGGGACAAAATAAATTGCTGTTTCCAGTGCATATGCACACTAATGTATTATATTCTTCATATTGTAGATTAGATTGGACTCTTGGATATTTATAGAGCCGTCGGGAGATGCCTCAGAAGTTCTCCTGAGAACAAGCTGTGGAGGATATTCCAGGATCCGGCGCTAAAACCTTGTTTTTGTCTTCCGCATACAGCTCTGCCAATCCCTGACGCCTTGCAGCCATCTGTTTGGCTGCTGGCAGAGCCATGGAGGCCGAGCGCAGACACAAAAACCTCAGAAGGCTCGCTGTGACACTAGAGCGTGTTCAGTGTCTGTCGGGTTTCCATCCTATTCCATCCGGATATGCTGCCTGTGTGTCGTGACCTGTCTGTGCAGTCTGACCCTTGGATGGAGAAATATTTGAATAGAGCTGTGAGTGTCACAGGTGGAAGAACCCGACGGAGCTGTTTGAGTCTTGGCTTTGAAGCAGCCTGAGGGGAAAAAGGGTGAGGTAAAAATCTGCTTTGTCTGTCAGAGGAAGAAAGGGAAAAAAAGAAAAGCTCGAGTGGAGACGCCAGAGAGAATCAGCACTCCATTAGCTCCGATGCCGAGAGATGAGCATGAGCAGAACGTTCATTTTGCTTTTGCTAGAGCTTGCGATTAATAGAATGCTGTGTTTGCTGATCTTCCCGGAGCAGCCGAGTATGAAAAATGTACTGACGTGCCCCGCTGCCTTGACCACTGATATATTATTTCTATTTACAGTAACATTCTTAGAAACCTTATGTTTTTATGGAGTTTGATGTTTTTCCCTAAACATTACTTTGTTGTTTGTCAGTAAAGTAAGCTACAATCATTCATGTATAATTCAATAATAACCCTAGATAGGGTGCCGCTCCATTACAGGGAACGCAAATTTATACACATTCACACACTAAGGGGCCAATTTAGAGATTCCAATTAACCTAATGCTTATGTCTTTGGGATGTGTAAGGAAACACGGGGAGATCATTGATACTCCACACGGAAATTTTAAACCCAGGTCTTTATTGTTGTGAGGCGAAAAGCACTACCCACTGTGCCACCGAGCCACCCCAAGTAAGCAACATACTGTCTTTAAAAAATAGAAGACCACTTTTTGCTGGCTCCTGGGTTTCTTTGGTTAAAGTCTCCAGAAGAACTATATCATAATCTGTAAGACACTGTTTGATATGATTTACTTTTTTTTTGCTAACGAGCAATGGGTGAGAGTGGCAAGGAAAAAACCCCTGAGATGATACCATGAGAGAAACCAGAAAGGGAAACCCATCCTGTTTCTATATAAAAACAAAAAAACAGCAGCAGTGCAGAAACTAGAAATACGTCTCACAGCAACTGCAGCAATAAGGGCAGAGTCGACCCGTGCAACGTCCTCTGATATCGGCGAGCACCAGGTTGGTAAATTGTCCATAGCCGTGCAGAAGCAAACCGAACTGGCGAAAAAAGTCAAACAATAAACATGAAAAATCATGTCCCGACTTGATTTCCTCCCATCACAAAGCAGAATGTTAGTCCACGTGCCACTCCATGACCCACTATCACCAACCACGGGCCACGAAAATCAGAAAAAACCCGGAGGTCAATATTTGGTGCAGTGGAGTAAAAGAAATATACAGACGGCTGATTTTAATGACATTTGGTGGAAAGGTGAATCGTAGTCTAAGAAAGAAGTCATTAATTTTTGGCAGAGGTCCAAGTTACTGAAGGTGTGGTAGTGAGTTTAGGCAAAGATTAACAGATTATCACACATGTGCAAACTTGCTATAAAAAATACTCGGCTTTGACTGGCACCTCTGTTTTTCCGCTGTGCTTCTGTTACTCTATAGTTATGCATACATTGTGAAAGGTTGGGACAAATTGCTGTTTGTCGCTTAAAATTACAGCAACTACACTGACCGGACACTTTATTAGGTAAATAACGCATTTCCGCCAGTTTGCCACCAGTACTGGTGGCGGTCGTGGTTAACTCAGGCCATTACTGATCCAGTATGGGGAACATTGAATAACTCTCATCATTGTTTTGGCTAATGTTTTATGCCGGAAGCTCTTCCTGACACAACCCTCGCCATTTACCCAGGCTTGGGACCGGCACTAGAAATACATTAGCTTGTGCCGTCTAAAGGTTAGTCAAACAACTACTGTACATTTTCATTCAGAACTATTGCCTTTTGACCAATCGGAATCAAGGCTTTGTCAGCATCGTGCTCTTTTACCAACCCCTGTGTCCCATTTGCAACTGAATGCGCTGGGACAAATCAGCACTGTGTTTCTTACAGGAATGAAATCCTCATGCTTCCCTCATTTATATTCTCTGAGAAGTGTGTGCCAATGTTTCTTGCAGCGAGAGCAGTGGGGCTTGCCATGTTTAATAGGGAAGGCAAATATACAGAGTTAACCGAGTTTGTTTGGCAGCTAGTGGCAAACACGTTCAATTTGAACATCTAGTGTTTTACACAAATGCCAATTGTTTCA
>JAOUQT010000004.1:2630124-2649958 GCA_025769995.1 Xyliphius kryptos | reverse complement strand
TTCTCAATGCATTCCACTGTCTACTAAATAAAGATTTTCAACTGAATATATCTTTTAAATAAATATTTTATTCATTTGGATCTAGGATGTGTTCTTTTAGTGTTCCCTTTATTTTTTTGAGCAGTATACATACAGAGAACCAAACCTTCAACTGTTTGGGGTCATATGCAAACCTAAATTCTAGTATATTAAAGGTTTAGGAGAAAGATTAAAAAATATATATATATAACTTGGAATCTGATTTTATTTCTTTCTTTTTGGGCATAAGATGAATTTTGAAATGTACTTTTCTACACAAGAATGATCAGTTCCAATTCCATCCATCTGTTATCTTCTGCTTAATCCTATACTAATCACGGGCAGGGGTTCCCCATGCCCAATGAGGAGAGAGGGTTATAGGAAGCTGGGAAGCTACACCCAGGACAAGGCGTCAATCCATCTCCTGGCACACACACACACGCACACACACTCACACACACACACACACACACACAGTGACTGGGCAGACACAAAGGTTCCTCATGTCCATCTCACTCAGAAACACACAAAATTGGGGCAATTTAAAGCAGCCATTTTACCTTGAATCCATGTTCTTGGACAGTGGGAGGAAACGGAACACAGGGAGAACGTGGAAATGCCACCAAGATCGGGATTCAAACCCCCAAGCACTTAGAGGTGAACATACTAACTACCAAGTCACCGTGCTGCCATTTAAAAACGTCAACTGATAATTGTTTACACTATACATGCTATAGTATTCTATATTACTCTATTGTGCTCTATATATATGCAACTTTCTTTTAGTCTATAGCTAAACATTACAAAAAAAAGGCATCTGTTTTGTTAAATTAGTGCACTTTACCTTTTGCACTAATTTCACACTGAGAGTGAACTGATTTATGGCATTTTGTGTTTGTGTGCATGTACACTGTGGGAGAGTGCTGGTTAGAGAAAGGTAATGTGTTCATCAAAGGGATGCGTGTGTGTGTGTGTGTGTGTGTGTGTGTGTGTGTGTGTGTGTGTGTGTGTGTGTGTGTGTGTGTGTGTGTGTGTGTGTTTATGTGTTTATGTGTTTATGTTTTATGGGTCGGCATGATGGCTTCATGGGGATTCCCAGTTCGAATCCTGATCTGGGTGGGGTTGTCATGTTCTTCCCTGGTTCTCCTGTTTCCTCCCACAGTCCAAAAACATGGATTCAAGGTCATTCAATTGAATGCTGTAAATTGCCCCATATTGTGTGTAGCTTTATAAATAAGTGTGCCCAGTTCGGGGTGTGTCAGGGCACCCGAGACGGTCTCCACTGGTGGGCATGAGGAACCCCACAACTATCATAGAGGATTAAGCGGAAGATAATGAATAAATATGTTTTATTGGTGTGTGGATAATAGTAATTAACAAGTTTTTTTTTTATCAAACCTTTTTTTAACAGATTGTGATTGTGGTGGTTGATAGCACAGATCGGGAGCGTTTGACCCTAACAAAAGACGAGCTACATAGAATGCTTGCACATGAGGTGGGTTCATAGCATTCACATAGCTGCTGTTTTTTCTCTTCTACCTGAAAGTAAATCAAATCAAACAAATCAAACAAAAACAGACTTTTCACTTATTTATTGAGTTAAAGAATCTATTATCACATAAATCTGAGGAGCAAAATTTGAAATCCTTTAATAAATGAATTACTTGCTTTAGGTCCTTCCACAACTTTCAGCATTAAACTAAAATCAGGACTTTGGCTCAGACATTCCAAAATATTATTTTCATTCTTCTTTTCATTCTTTAATAGTACTGCTAGCTAATTGGTGGTGTTGTCTTGGTGTCTGACTCAGGTTCTCTTAAGCTACAGCTCACAGACAGATGTCCGGACATTATTCTTTAGCATTTACTAGTTTCATTTTGAATTAATTGTTTAGTAAAAGATGGCAAGTCTTCTTGAGCCAAATGTAGCATTGGTGCTACCAGCACTGTGTTTTACAGATAAAATCTGGTTTTCATGCTGGAATTATTGGCATTTTTATGTCGTGCATAAGCAACACTGGGGGAAAAACAAAACAATATATTAAGTATTGCATTTACAATTGGAAAAAATAAATTATTCAAATTAGGTAGATTAAAAGTTTGTATTAGGCTTATCAATTAATAAAAATACATTCAGACCTAGATATTTTTAAAGCCAGCTAGCCTTCATTCTAATTAATGTAATTACATGCATGTAACATATGGATGGATGAATTGGTTTTCTACAATTCTATAGTCAACTATAGTCTGTAGTTTATTGAAACTAATTGTAAATGACTAAATGTTAATTACATACTTTTAACATATTTTTGTTTGCTTTTTATTACCTTTCATAAATATTTAGGATCTACAGAATGCATCAGTCCTTGTGATGGCCAATAAGCAGGACATGAAGGACAGTATGTCAGCAGCTGAGATTTCGCAGTGTCTTACCCTGGAATCTATCACTAAGCATTCTTGGCATATCCAGGCCTGTTGTGCCCTTACTGGAGAGGGGTAAGTGTGTTTCACTGTTTATTATTTAGCTTAGAAAACATAGTAGCTTTTGGCTAATGAAAAAGAACAATTGTGTTGTCGTTTAATTCTTTACTGTTTTTAGGAGTATTATTATTCACCTTACTATTTTATATAATTAACTATTCTTTTCTTACTTTCTAGCTTACCTGCAAGTCTGGATTGGATGCATTCACGTGTTGAAGCGAACTAATCTATCAATTCCTCATGAATTCCTCAGTTAGATGAGTGTGTCAGACGAGCCTTTATCTCGTACCCATATCGAGTTAAAATCGACTCAGCGCCTCATCCAAACAGTATACAGGATGCTCCAGGTCTTGAAAGATCATTTTGATGAGAATGGTTCCAACCTGGACATGGTGTATGTGTGTATGTATCCACATGTACGTTTTTGCACATTATCTCTTTTTTAGAGGTCAATATTTTTTTACCACTGGATTGTGTTAACCAGAGCAGATGAATCCCACGCTGATGATATTTTGACCTGAAGGACAATTTTACTTCATCGTGGATAATAATCCCTGCCTAAGCACACTGTTGTTTTTAGAAAGTGCCATATTCATATGGTCATTGCTGCTCAGTCTTTAAGATATGTAAGCATTACTTGAAATATTTAATATGATGTTATTTGTGGGATGAACAAAAATCCATGTTGAACAAAAATAAGTATTCTGTAAAACTTGAAAGCAAGCGGTTTATATTGGTAGTGCTTTCTCGACATCGTTTTGCAATGTTTTATACAAATAAACCGAAAACTATATTGCGTGTGCTTTTGTTTTTTTAATGAATAATAAGCAGTTGAGCATACTGTTTGTTTGTTTTTTAAGAAGTGACGGCATATGGAATGTGTTCTTTATATATCTAAAAGAGTCATCCAACACATTGTGAACTTGCTCAGAATTCTCTTCTGAATAAAATAGACAAAAATCTGATGTAGAAATTCACCTGTGAAAGCTTCTAGCTTTATAAGATCAACTTGGAATATCATAAACGTTTTTGTAGGTGTGACGTGCAGGTGTCTGACTACATACAGTGCTTATGTTTATATTCTAACATCGAACCTTCACCCTCATGTCCAGTAGATGGCAGTAATGCACCCGCATTCTGTTTGTCAGACGCCATAAGACTAAAAGCAAGGTAAAGATTCAAAAGCTATACATTCAATCAATGCTAAATTTAGAATGACTTTACTAGATTTTTTTTTATAAATAACAAAGATATATATATATATAAAACAAAGCACCTCGGTAGGCAGACTGTTTTTACAAACATTTGTGAAAGAATAGGTTGCGCACAAGAGCTTAGTGTCTTCCAGCGGGGAACTGTAATAGGATGCCACCTGTGCAACAAATCCAGTCATGACATTTCCTCCCTCCTAAATATTCCACTGTCAGCTGTATTATTTAAAAAAAATAGTGTTTGGGAACGACAGAAACTCAGCCACGAAGTGGTAGCCCATGTAAACTGATGGAGCGGGGTCAGCACATGCTGAAGCGCATAGTGCAAATGGGTCGCCAACTTTCTGCAGAGTCAATCACTACAGAACTCCAAACTTCGTGTGGCCTTCAGATTCGCTCAAGAACAGTGTGTAGAGAGCTTCGTGGAATTGGTTTACATGGTCGAACAGCTGCATCCAAGCCATACATCACCAAGTGCTATGCAAAGCGACGGATGCGTTGGTGTAAAGCACGCCGACACTGAACTCTAGAGCAGTGAGGACGCGTTCTCTGGAGTGATGAATCATGCTTCTTAATCTGGTAATTTGATGGAAGAGTCTGGGTTTGGCGGTTACCAGGAGAACGGTACTTGTCTGCCAAGTGTAAAGTTTGGTGGAGGGGGGATTATCGTGTTTTTTAGGAGCTGGCTTGGCCCCTTAGTTTCAGTAAAAGGAATTCTGAATGCTTCAGCATACCAAGACATTTTGGACAATTCCATGCTCCCAACTTTGTGGGAACAGTTTTAAGATGGCCCCTTCCTCTTCCACCAGCGCACAAAGCAACATCCATAAAGACATGGATGGCAGGGTCTGGTGTGGATGAACTTGATTGGCCTCCACAGAGTCCTGACCTTAAACCGAACATCTTTGTGATGAATTAGAGACTGTGAGCCAGGTCTTCTCATCCAACATCAGTGTGTGACCTCACAAATGTGCTTCTAGAAGATTGGTTAAAAATTCTCATAAACACACTCTTAAACTATGTGGACAGCTATCCCAAAAGGGTTTAAGCTGTTCATAGCTGCAAAGGGTGGATCAACCTCATATTGAACCCTATGGATTAGGAATGGGATGTCACTTAAACTCATATGTGAGTCAAGGCAGGTGAGCGAATACTTTTGGCAATATAGTGTACAGATCAGAATGGAAGTGGTAGCTCAGTTGTAGGATGTTTGGCTAGCAATCTAGGGGTTGTGGGTCCAAATCCCAGGTCCATTGACATTACCAATGTGGGTTCTTGAGCAAGGCCCTTAACCCTGTGTTCTGGCCCCAACTATTAAGTGGGATACTTGTAAGTCACTTTGGATAAAAGCGTCTGCTAAATGAACAAATGTAAATGTCATGCATTAGGCTGGTGCAACTGTTCACTAGAATTAGGATTAGAATCACGTGACGTGCTTAGAGACTTTTAAATCACTTCAATCCACAGCGGAAGAACCGGAAACGGTCAGTAAAAATATCTAAATGTTGTATAAATGGAGGGTAACAGTATGGATTGTTAGTATGCAGCAGAGTGCAGGGACGCGCGCCGGCAAGCTGGCTTGCGCTAATATGCAAATTACCGAAGGAAAAACGCAACGTGATTGGTCGCAGCCGAAGCGTGATTGGCATGCAGGGGGCGGGGCTTCGGTGCGTGAGGGAGATGAATGGCCGGAGAAGCGCAGACGCGCATGAAGCGCTCAAAGTGACGGATCGGTTCCGCGCCACACGCGCCATGCAGCCGCGGATCCACTGGATTTAATCCCTTCTAATCCACCCGGAATAACCCTGTCCCCGCGAACATGTGGAACATACGCAGAGGAGCCTGGCTCGCCAGGGAGGGAAAGTTCTGGGTAAGTTTCAGGATGGACATTTTGAAGACATGCTCTTTATAATAAACTAGGTTTAAAGTAAACATCCAATCCTTACCGGATTAGGTTTCCGTACTTAAAAAAAAAAAAATATATAATCTGAATGCTTCATTTTTATTTATTATGTTATATAAAATCTCCTTTTTGCTTAACGGAGTCATAACAGAAACATTGGGCATTTTCGAGCCATTTAAGGGCAAATTCCAGAGATCGCATCTTAATTTAATCTTTTACCTTCCAAATATAAGCCTTTTATTTTCATCCATATATTACACATATAAGAAGTTTTTTTTAATACAGAGAACCTTTTTTGTTTATGCGATTTAAATGCGGTCGAATAGATGAGGTCGGTATCTAAAACGCGTTCAGTCCTAATGTTTGTCTCTGGTTATTTATAATAGTTTTAATTGTATATAAAATTAGCATCATCATGATGAACTGGTTCTTTTAGGTGATACATTTGAGAGACTCTCATGAAATAACAGCATTAATATTTCAGCCAGTATATATAGGTATTAAACCACAACATAAGGACCATAATTATTCGATTTAGATTAGATTAAACTTTTTTGTCATTGTGCAGAGTACAGGGCCAATGAAATGTAGTAGAGCTTCATTCTTTCCCATTGGCACCGGTGTATAAAATCAAGCACCCAACAGTTTAGGGAAGGCAATTTTCCAAGTGATGAGTGCTAAAGTGATCCATTTTGCCTACTGTGTTTACACACAGATTAATTAGTCCTCCACATTTAACCCATCCAGTGAGCACAAGTGCCCGGAGCGATGGGCAACCCTCTATATGGCACCCGTGGAGCATTTGGAGTTGCCTTGCTCAAGGGCACTTCAGCCAAAGTACTTGGTGGGACTGAGAATCAAACCGAGAACCTTCAGGTTCCTTAGCCACAAGCCTAAGACTGCCATAGGTCCATAAAAGGCCTTGGGGGCGTTTGGTATGATTACATTTATCCAAAGCGACATACAAATGAGAGAGCAACACGAGTCAGTAGTTAAGGAGAAACCATCTACACTGTCGTATCTTGAAATCTAGGCATTACTTGATTTTGCTGCCTTTATTAGTAATTTTTTTTGGCAAGTGCCTGTGGAAGATGTGTTTTGAGAAGTTTCTTAAAAATGCTAAGTGACTGATAGAGCCTAAAATCCTGATTTTAACCAAATCAAATACATCCAGAGATCTGATGTCCCTCAACATCTTATAGAATGCTTTCATAGAAGTGCAGAAGGAGCTTCATTTTTTAAATATAGCAGCAGTGAGGGCTATTAGTGTTAAAGTTCTGCAGGTGTCCCTATACTTTTGCCTATATACTTTAACTTCTTATTGGTTACTGATAAAATCCAGAAAGCAGCATATGAAGCCGAGCCAAGCCAGCTAACCATTGACAGTTCTGTGAGGTAGAACCATGGGTCATGAGAGTCCTTATGACTTGCAAATCCATGGCTATGCTTCATTTAATACTGGCTGACAGACACAAGCTACTACCTCGCAGCACTATTTCCTTAAGCCTGCTCGCTGAGATCAGACTAAGACTCACATCCGCTTACTTATTATGCCAATGTTTTGTGTTTTGTATTTCAGGGCTTGTGCATTCTTCTGCTCTACACCAGCCCCCATTTCTGCTTTTCCAAATTCAGTCATTTTGTCTATAGGATTAAAGAGGGTCTACCCAAGGGGATTCTCATAGGGGCTATTGGAGAGGACTTAAAGTTGGATTTTGCCACTGATCCTCCACGTTTGTTCCACTTAGAACGGAGACAGCCTGGTTCTCAGTATGTGGACCTGAATAATATTACTGGAGAGCTGTACACCTCCGACTTGGAGATCGATCGAGAGACTTTGTGTGCCGATACCCACGAAGGCCAGGGTTGCACTATCCTCCTGGACGTGATGATTCTGCCGCAGCAGTACTTCCAGCTGGTTAAGATCAAAATAGTCATCGAGGACATCAACGACAACAGACCACGTTTTCCTGTGGATGAAATCAGGGTTTCTGTGCCTGAAAACGCCCCAGTGAACGCCAGGTTTGCAGTGGAACAGTCTGCGGTCGATCCTGATATCGGTGTAAACGGGGTTCAGACTTACTGGCTGGTCAACGACTATAGAGTTTTCACATTGGACGTTGAGGAGAACGAAGGAGGAGAGCTGACGCCTTTCCTAATAGTGACAGAATCGCTGGACAGGGAGATGCAGGCGGAATACGTGACTGATATAATCGCTGAGGATGGGGGGACACCGCAACTTTTGGGCACCGCTACTCTTCGAATCGTCATCACAGATGTCAATGACAACTGTCCCAAATTCTCAGAGTCCCTTGTGAACGTGACGCTTTTTGAAAACACCACCAAGGGCGCGCAGTTGGCCCGCCTCCATGCCTTCGACCCAGATCAGGGAACCAATGCCGTGATTACTTACACTTTCAGCGAGCGAGTCACGCGAGAAACCAGGAAGCTTTTTCTTCTGGAGAAGGACACCGGGGTGGTCAGGCTAGCCGAAAAAGTTACCACGGATACCGGGAAGTTGTACAAGCTGGTTGTGCTGGCGAATGGACCAGCGTGCATACCCGATATCGCAACAGTCATGGTTCACGTGGTTAAGATGGTTTCAGGACCGGTGGCAATTGTACCTCGTTACATAGCTCCTGAGAAGGATGGTGTTGTTTCTCTGAGTGAATCGGAGCCACCATTCTCCCCAGTAGCATTTTTTACTGTGAAGAACGTTGACCCGAAACAAAAGGTGGTGTGTGTGTTGGAAGGGACGGGTCCCTTCCGATTGCTGCCCTATAAAAACCTCAGGAATGAATGGTTACTGGAAACTACAGAACTCTTGGATTATGAAAAGCGAAAGGATTATGATCTTAAGGTGGTAGTTAGAAGCAGCCATGGTGTGGTTGTGGAAACGGTAGTGAAGGTGCAGATACTAGATGTTAATGACAATGCACCCATTTTTAAGCAATCGATTATAGACATTAAGATCGAGGAGAACAATGCCCCCAACACGTTCCTGACTAAACTTCAAGCCACCGATGAGGACAGCGATAGCCGGGGTGAGATACTGTTTTTCATTGGCTCGGACGCTCCATCGATCTTCCAGTTGGATCGTTTGACCGGAGTCCTAACCGTGACCACATCTTTGGACCGGGAAGAGAAAGAGACCTACCGGTTTATAGTGCGAGCAGTTGATTGTGGTTTACCAAGGAAGGAAGCAATTGCCACTGTGCTCATCACCGTGCTGGATCGCAATGACAACAGCCCTCGCTTCATCAATAAGGACTTCACCTTTTTCGTCCCGGAGAACTTCCCAGGCTTTGGCGAGATTGGCGTGTTGTCTGTCACAGACGCCGACGCGGGCGAAAACGGCTGGGTGGCACTGTCTATCATCAACGGGAGCGACATATTTGTGATCGACACAGGCCGGGGTGCCCTGCGAGCCAGAACCTCGCTGGACAGGGAGCAGCAGGGAACGTACTACCTCTGGATTGAGGCCGTGGATGGAGGCAAACCGGCACTGTCTTGTGTCACCATGGTCACTGTTTTGCTCTTGGACGTCAACGACAACCCACCCGTTGTCCTGTTTCCCCAGTCTAACCAGTCCTACATGCTGGTCCTTCCGAGCACAGTACCAGGCACATCGATCACCGAGGTCTACGCCGTGGACAAGGACACCGGCATGAACGCCGTTATTGCCTACAGCATCATTAAGCGGAAGGGGGGCGAACCAGGCCCCTTTGACATCGACCAATACACGGGAAACATTACTCTCCAAAAGTCCTTGAGCAACCGTGGCCTGTACAGCCTTCTGGTTAAAGTCAGCGATCATGGCCAGCCCGAACCGCTTTACTCCACTGTGATGGTCAACCTGTTCGTCAATGAGACCATCAGCAACGAGACCTACATCCTCGGTCTGCTCACCAGGGAGGCCGAGATCGGGATCGAGGAGGTGCAGCCACCCAACAGACTGAGAACAGATTACAGTGAGCCATTTCCCTGTCAGTCACTCCTTATTGCCCTTAGTGTCAGCTGCCTAGGTTTACTCCTTGTAGTGATGTCACTAACTGCATACATTTGTTATACAAGGCAGAAAAAACATAAAAAGAAGAGACTGGAGGTAGAAATCCCCTTAAAAATGAACAGTGACAGGCAGGTCATGGACAGAAAGCTTATGGAGCTGTCTAACATATGACGATCGCCTCTAAACAAACTGTTTACAACTGTGAATTGGGCAGCTTCCACATAAAGCAAACTGTCTGTACATAGTGTGTATATACGATGTTTTATAATTTTATGACAAAATGACAAAAAGTGTTAAAAATATACAGAGGTTGTTCAACTACAACTATAATTTATTACCCTTCCCTAACTAGTGCCCTCAGCAACGTGTCAAACAACACTGAGCCACTGTGCTTGGTTTTGGAACCAACAGGTGCTCCAGGCCTCTATAGATGGACTATGACATATTGACTGCGAAGAGCTTGAATCCTTAAGACACTGCCACATTATTTTCATCCGTGAACATGATTCCATGCTCATTGTGTGAGACGTGAGACGATATAATTTATTCATGACTCCAGAATGCTGTGCACTGACTCCTTAGTCTACTGTACATACACCTGACCTTTCACCTGTTTTTTTTGGCATCTCTTGGTAATGTTCTGTTCCTCACAGATTCTTATCTCTCTTCATGTCTGTCGAAACGTTTACTATGTTTACATGCATCTTACAAAAGATTGTCCCGCCGATGCAAGAAAGTTTTAAATTCTTCGTCTGAGAGATCGAGGACATATCTGATTTATACATTCTTTAGAGATTTATAAGATGTACAGTGTGAGCAACATGTTGTAACTGGTTGGATGAAGAAGGAACCTTTGAGTGGCACTTTTTGGACTGAATGAATTTGGTGATGGTGGGAAAGCGAGGTGATGACAGGGTGCTGAAGGTCAAGCCTTTTCACTGGTTTCTCATCTGTAAGCTTACCCCAATTGTTATTTGCAATACGATTTCCAAATTAAAGCTTTGGTTATCTAATGATCATTGCTAAAGTATGCAACACACACAGGGTCATGCCATCCCAATCTCAAAAATGCTTCTGCTCAAATTCCAAAGTATATTGGCGCACAGTTGACATGCTCATTGGCCATCTCCATGGTTCTGTACTCACTGTCCATTAATATTAACTGGAAGTACCAGTCAAATGTTTGGGCACACCCTCTTCTCGCTCTGCTGTCTATTTCCTCAACTTCCATAGATGGACTTTGTAGTTTTACAATTATAGACTGTAGTCTATACATCTGTTTTCTTTGTTTTTGTTAGTCCTCTCTTGGTTCTCTGTTCTCTATTGGTCAGGACTCAGGAGCATCACAGAACAGGTATATTTTAGGTGGTTGTATTGTTTATTGTCAGCTCTGCAATGCTGCTGTAGTTTCATTTAAACTCCTAAGTGCTGGGAAAGGAACAATGCCCCAACCAAACAAAACCTGCTCTGTGGTGGTACTATTGGGGTCCTGACCATCAGAACAGAGTAAAGAAGACGTACCGAGTATGTACTGTAGTCCACAAACCGACTACATTCTGGAATTGTAGAACTACAATGTCCATATTTACCGTAAGTGGAAGTGATAACTGAAGCAAAAAGGGTGTGTGTGGGTGTGTGCAAACTTTTGACTGGTACTGCAGTTTTACAATTACAGACTCTAATTCATATGTTGGTCCACCTTTACAATAATGCTATTGTTATGTGGAGGGTGGGTGATTCCTTTCCTGCTTAAAAGCTCAGATGTATAGTTTTAATGAAGTATAATCCACAAACCAAGCATGTTCAGCCACTTGCATCCGATCAGCACCGATGAAGGATTAGAGGATGACTACCACAAAGTGTGCAGCAATAGCTAAACCCTGGTTTACAACTGGTTGATGATTCAATCAGAGCACTGTAGTGCACACTAACACACCACCATCACATCACAGTCACTGCAATGCTGGGAATCTTCCACCACCCTAATGATACCTCCTCGGTGGTGGTCCTGACCTTGTGAAAGCAGCATAAAGGGGACTTACATAGAAACAGATAAACTATTGTCTGTAATTGTGAACTTAATGAAGTGTGTAGTGAATGCTTTCTTACATCGCATTGCATCATTTTGCACAGACCTTTATCTAAAATGACTTACAAGGATTCCAATTTGTTGGTTGGGTGTCGGGCATCGGATCAGTCATGATACAGCCCGTCTGAAGCAATGAGGGTTAAGGGCTTTGTTCAGGAGTTCACGAAATTCTAACCACAAAGGGACCGTGTGTTTGTTTCTGTTTTGTATAAGATTAGTTATAAAGGATAAATTGCCCATGATGACTAAAATAAAATACTTTTGTGTCAATGCTAAATGGTTACAATAGTTATATCAATAGTAAAACGTAGTGTGGTTGCTCAGTGGTTAAAATGTTTGACTATCAATCAGAAGGATGTGTGTTCAAATCCCAGGTTCAATGAAGTTACCGATGTGAGTCCTTGAACAGGACCCTCAACTCTTCACTGTTCCAGGGGTGCTGTATGTAACACCCGTGTTCTGACCCTAACCAAGTTGGGATACTTCTAAGTCGCTTTGGATAAAAGCATCTGCCAAATGATCGAATGTAATGTAAGACCTACAGTAAGCTCTTTGCAGTATTGTACATGATCACATAATTAAATCACATAACTTGCTCATTATATACAGAAATTGAGATAAACACAATGTGGGTTATCTCAGTAATGTTTAAATGTACATCTAGTTAAAATTAACAGCCAGGTAAAATCTAGATCTTGGACCAATATTTAATATACATTACATTCATGCATTAATCAAGAGGTCATTTGGCAGATGCTTTAATCTGCTAAATTAATAAAAAATTAAAAGCGACTTACAGTTATCTCAATTTAAACACGGGGTTGGCTATAATACAAAACCCCTGGAGCCCTGAGGGTCTTGCTCAAGGACCGATATTTATATCGTCAGGATATCCTGGGATTCTTACATAGTTTTAACTGTTTTATATCATATGTATATCATATATCATGTCTAATGTGAATGTCAAAGTCTGGTGTTATTACATCACAAGCATTCTCGCCATCAGGCCGTCATGGGACAGACCCACCTCATGGTTCCAGCTGCTAAACCAGTCATCTTATTTTCAATTTGCATTCAAATTTCTATTCTGACTGATGCATGTAAACATAGCCACGCCGACCATTTGAAAACCTCACAAACTTGTGGTGTGTAAACAGATTATATATCTATTAAAGTGATTTATTTTCGTATACATGTTTTTTTTTCCCTGTTGATATTTGTGAGCTGCTTTTCCTCCCTGTTATTGTCTCATGCAAATGAGCATCCGCGTAAACAAATGAGCACGAGAAAATGCTGAGTCGGATTAAACTGTCTGGTTAAAACAGTAGCATTTCCCCAACTGAAAACCAGCAAACATCTGAACGCATGGTGGTTAGCTTTGAAAAAATGTACGGTATTATCACGGTGCTGACTTGCCCTCATGGCCAAACTGATGAGTAGGTGAGATACGGTTGGTGGAACCAATTCTTACTTTGATGGTTTGATTTGAGGTATTTCAATCATTTACTTGCTATAGCTTCTTGTTCTTTTTTTTCCGATACATTGCTCGGCTTGTCCTCGCCTGGCTGCCCGCGCTGCCTTTAGAGCAGTTCTGGTTTGAACAGAACAAAGCAAATCTCTTTTTGAGCAATTAAATTGTACCCTGAGAGCAGAAACCCCCAGAAGCGAAAAACAAGGGCATAGGTCAGCATGTGTTCACTTCTGGTTGTCTTTAATCCTGCACTAGTCGGCAATAAACCAGTTTAGAAGTCCAAATTCACAAAGACAAGTTTTTAATATTCAATTTATGTGTGTTTTAACTGGGGTTTTGCATTTTTTTGGTGACCATGCTGATTTCCAGTCTACGGTTAGAGTATCATTCATGTTGCTACCATTTTTTGCCATTTGCATATGACAAAGGCTTTGTCTTCCCTGTGGGCGTCTCAAGATGCAGAGGTCATGCTGATGTTTTCCCTTCTTTCCCTCTCGGGGAAATGCCACTCTGCCTCTTTGCTGCCACTCGACAGCTTTATTCTTCCCAACCAGTCCGGTATCATTTTTCTCACTCACTCTTCAGCATACACTCTCGTTCCTACACATGGCCATGCAGATATTCAAACCCACTAAAAGCTGAAAGGGAGATAATATATCTGTGCTCACACAGATAGGTTGCTGGTAGACGTCCGGCTCAGCTTAGATGGAAAGGCGTCGCACAATCTGCACCAGCAAATGTGGTTTGTTTTCCCCAGAGGTCTCACTAACAACACACAGTATGTAGTGGGCACAAGTTGAAGAGTGTTTTTGATCCTGGAGAAGTTTGGCAAATTGTCACGTGCACCATTGGGAACATCTTATGTTGCCATTAAAATTATTAAGCCCAAGATATGAAGACTCTGTTACACATCACGAACAATGGCTTTTTCCTGTGATTTATTCACAGTAATGCATACCCTTACATCCATTATTGCTTTATTAAACCAGGGACATTTTAATTTTAATTTGGGGTGCATGCACTCCGATCTATATTTTAAAGAAGTCAGTCGCTTGTGGTTAAGGAACCATCTAAAGTTCATGAAACACCCAGTCAACACGATCCCAAGTCTCTGGTAGTGGAGTGCTCAGCATTTAGTCAAGGCACCAGTCTAGTTCCCTGAATAAACATGTAAGAATTTTTTTAAATGTTGCCAAAATATTCTCTCGCCTACATTTTTAAATGAAGGTGCATATACCCTTAGGAAAAAAACGTTCCATGCACATGGCCTGAATTTATTAACTTAATGAATTTACCTCCCAAAAGTATGATTCATGCTGTGTGAATTTCAACCCGCCTCAGTTACCAGCTCTACGCAGCTCATTCGGGCGGCTTTAGGGAAAAGAGAGGCTCCAGCATTTGGGTGCTGACCAAACCAACGGGTCTGATTGTGAAAGGTGGTCCTGGTCTGCTTCCAAGGGAAGCTTAATGCAGATCGATTGCAGTGCAAAAGCTATTCAACTCTGATTTAGCCAAGTGCGGAAAGTGACAACAAGCATGTTTTATGTCCACTATAATGGGAGCAGACTGTTCTTAATATAATATTAATATTCAATCGCTAAATTGCTGTCTGAGATCAGAACATTAGTGAAACTTCTGAGAAAGAAAACAAAATGAATAGGACAATTTAGTATCTCCAGTGTACAGATTAACATGTTATTGTAATGTGGGAGGAAAAACTGAGACCCCAGAGGAAACCCACGCAGACGTTTTGGTTTTGGTTTGTTTTAACAGTGACAGAGCATTCGTTTTCCAACAGGAACAGTTAAAATCCCAGTAAAATCCCGATCTGGAGTTTCTACTCCCAATCTGTTCTATGGCTTTCCTATGGGTTTTCTGGTTTCCTCCCACAGGCCAAAAACATGGATTCAAGGTAAATTGTCTGTTCTAAATTGCCCCTATACAGTGGCTAGCAAAAGTATTCATAACCCTTGCACTTTTCCATATTTTATCACATTACTAACATACATATATTTAATTGGAATTTAATTTGAAAGACCAGCACAAAGTGGTACACAATTGTGAAGTGGTTATACATGGTTAAAAACAGTTTTTATAAAAAAATAAAATAAAAAAATTAAAAAAAAACTGAAAAGTGCGGTGTGCAAAAGTATTCAACACCTTTATACTTTAAGTGCCAACTGCATTCAGAAGTTGCCTGATGACTGCTAATGACTAAAAAGATTGCATCACTCTGAACACTCCATTCCCACTGTCAAATATGGTTTTGGCAGCAACATGCTCTGGGGCTGCTTCACTTCAGGAGGGACAGGGAAGTTGGGAAGGATTGATGGGACGATGGATGGAGCCGAATACAGGACAATCTTGGAAAAAAACATGTTGGAGTCTGCAAAAGATTTGAGACCGGGGCCAAGGTTTACTTTCCAGCAGGACAACGACCCAAAACATAAAGCCAGGGCTACAATGGAATGGTTTAAAACAAAACATATTCAGGTGTTAGAATAACCCAGTCAAAGTCCAGGGTAAAACCCAATCGAGAATTTGTGGAAAGATCTGAAAACTGTTTACAAACGCTCTCCATCTAATCTGACTGAGCTTGAACTGTTTTGCAAAGAAGAATGGACAAAATAGTCAGTAGATGTGCAAAACTGGTGGAGACAAAACCCTTAAAGACTTGCTGCTGTCATTGCAGCAAAAGTCAAAAATATTGACTCAGGGGGGCTGAATACCTTTGCACACCACACTTTTCAGGTTTTTATTTGTAAAAAATGTTTTAAATCAGGTATCATTTCTTTCCACTTCACAATTGTTAACCACTTTGTGTTGGTCTTACACATTAAATTCCAATTAAAATATATTTGTTTGTAGATGTAATGTGACAAAATATGGAAAAGCTTAAGGGGTATGAATACTTTTGCAATCCACTGGACATTTACACATAAACAGAATTTGTTTTTTCTAATTAGCAGATTAGACAAATCAACTAATTAAAAATAAGACTCTCACATTCCAACCAGATACAATGAATTTATATAATCTCATCTCAATATCTTCCGCTAAATCCTCTACTAGGTCCATCCATTTCGGGGGCTGAGCAGACACACCCAAAACAGTGCACCAATCACTGGGTACCCTCAATAACACAGACACTATATAGGGGCAATTTAGTTAGAGACAATTCCATTACCCATTCCATGTCTTTGGACTGTGGGAAGAACATGGAAACTTCCCCCAGATCCGGGTTCAAACCTGGAGGCGCACATGCTAACCACTAAGCCACTGTGCAGCCCACATTAAGTTTAAAGGTCAGCCAACCTAAAAAAAAAAATCGCATGTGTAATGATATCTTCCTTTTTTCCACTGACTCAGTTCGTTGATTTATAAGGAGTACAATGAAGAAACATGCAGTTTATTAAATAGAATAAACTCACAAGAGACCTTAAGACAGCCTTAGTGTTGAACAAAGCTTCACACATCCACCCCTTACTCTGTAATATAAGCAGAAAGCCAAATGGAAATAAGCCCAAATAAATAGAGTGATCATATTAAAAGAGGAATCTGAAAAAAAATGGGAGAGTAGAGTCAATTTATAGTACCTGAGGGAAAGCAAAACAGTTTTTGGGTGGAATACAGTGGAATCGTTGGGAATAAGATGGTTAATACGCCCTCAATATCAGGCTTCATACATTTTTACACAATTTGACTGAGACAGCAATCCACTGAACACATGTCCTCTTCGGCCCCACTGTGTCTGGCCGAACCTAATGCGCTAATAAAATAAGCAATTAAAATATTATATATATATATATATATATATATATATATACATACATACACACATACATATATATATATATATATATACACATATACACACACACACTTCCACTCACCTCACAAACTTCAAATTTGGCAGATATGTATAGGAGAACCTCTACAGTCACAGAGATGCCAAAAATTCCAAATATTTCCCACGGAGGACCCATCAGGGGACCCAATTCAAAATACGGGCCCTAATTAAATTGGGCACTTCCACTCACCTCACAAACTTCAAATTTGGCAGAGATCCAGTACTAGAGATATCAAAAATTCCATAAAATTCCCACGGGGATCCAATTTAAAATATGGGCCCTACTCTAGCGATTGGCGTGTGTGTGTGTGTGTGTTATTCTGCAAAGTTATTTTTAAATAGTCATGCTCCTTTTTATGTAAAGACAAAACATAACTGTAGGATAAAACATAAGTAAAGCCCAATATTTATAGGTAAAAAAACAACAACAACAACAAAAAATGATTTGACTGGGAAAGTTATTTTTTTTACAACCAGATTCTGTAACATGCAAGCGAATTCCATGCACTTTACATTTTTAAAAAGCTTAAGTACAAGTCGTTAACCTTTTAAATGACTTTTCCTTTGTGGGACTGTAAGTGAATAAGTGTAAGGTGAAGTAAAGTTCACTTGAGGTGGTTTTCTGTGACTTTGAATAGTTTCCAATCTCTTTTGCAGATATTGCTGAACAAATTGCTTCCAGACAGAATCATCTCCACAAGTCTGTTTCAGCGTTTCAGATGCTTTCTTCCCTTTCCCCCCCCCTCCTGTGTTCTGACTGGATTTAGGTCACTACATATTTATACCATTGCCTGCCTCATTGGTGGCATTCATTGATTCCAAGAGCACAATTCAGGCGAATCAATATGGGGAATGTGCCATTAGCTGAGAGTATTTATTCTTTTAAAATGTGTCTCCTACTTCTGCAGAGCTAAGAAAAGCGGGCTAATGGATAAAGTGTCAGGTCTCAGTAGAATGAACCCTATATAACTCTATTGATCTAAGCTTTACGTGAACTTGATTAGATGTTTAGATTAATTCAGGTGTCATATTAAAGCTAGCATAAAAACTACAGCATGGTGAGTGTAACAGTCACAGTGGCAGTGTTTTTGGGTAAACTAAAACTTATTTTCTGCATAAAATAACTTTTTCAAAACGTATAATAACTTGTTATATATTTTTGCAAACCTCAACTCCGATCTGCACAACAATAAGCATTTTATATTACATTATATTAATATATAACTGTACTCTATTAAAACAAACAATAATGTCCTATTTTCATACGGTTGTGCAAATAAATGCTGATGTACTCATCTTCTAAAATAATGCTGGATTTAATTCAACGATAGTAAAACGAAGAGAGAGAGAGAGGGGCATCATAGGCCACAGAGCCGTTTCGAATGTCCCAAGCCAGTGTGGTGGTGACCGTACATTGTACACCACGATAATCCACCACCATGTCAACTTTGGTCCCTAGAACAGAGCTCACATATAAATATTTTTTTTCACAAACTACACACGGTCAACACAGCAGAAGACTATGTATAAGATAAGCCTTTATTAGCCGAATGTGGGGAAATTTACTAGCTTGGATTTGCCATTGATACTGTACATACATATGAAAATGTAATCATATGCAGGTACAGTATGAACACACTGGGTTTATGTACCCTATTCTATCAACGTGCAATTCTAATGACACAATGCAGCTATATGGCAACATGAATTGCACGCAGTCACGCACTGTATTCACACTCAGACAAGAAAGTGTTTTTGACATCACATCCCATGTATAAGCCAATAATAAAAAACAACAACTGCGTTATCGAAGACAACACAACAACTGCTAAAATGTTTCTCATTTGTAAGTCGCTTTGGATAAAAGCATTTGCTTAATAACTGAATGGAAATGTAAAATGAAACAAAACGAGTAAGTTAAAGCAACAATGTCTAACAATTAACTAAAACGAAGGACGCCAATTATTCCGCCAAATGTGAGTGAGCTACATGCAAAGACATAAAACAGTTGCTAAAGCACACTAACCGGGATGGGGGGGAAAAAATCCAATAAAAGCACCAGCCACAGAATTATAATAACAATGATCCAGTACAGTGAAAACGGAGTTGGCGTCCTCTGTGGTGCTGTCAGGGACTCCCACAAAGGTGCTGTCAGAGATGCTAGACAGTTCCTCAAGGCAGTCTTGACCAAACACTAGACTCTAAAAACAGATACAGCTAAAAACTCTTGGTGCAAAGTAATTCGGTGAAGGCAGTCTTAGTGTAAACAGGTTTAATTAAAGCACTCACAGGACAAACAGGCTGAGAAAGTGCCCATGATGCAAAAGGGCTGATATAAAGTGCTTGAGGCATAAACACATCCAATGGAGATGCTCTTGGCAGAGGCAGGCAGACTGAGATAAAGCAACCCAGGTGCAGACAGACTGAGATAAAATGCCTTTGGTTTTTGGAGAAAGGGATAAAGTGCACTCGGCACATGCATGTGCCTCTAAAGTGCTTTTGGCAAAACCAAGAAGAAAAAAATATACAAGTACACTATATGGACACCTTTAGACATATACAGACTGGGGGCAAGACACTGTGCAAGACCGATCAAAAGATCTTTAAACCTGATGCAAAAATGACTATGTGACATCAGAACAAGTTTAAAAAACCAGGAAAATAGCTAAGCATACTAAGGATGCACACGGAGCCTGAGGTCATGGTTTATTTAAGAAGCTATGTGAGGACTCGGGAGCTCAGTCCTCACCTCCTTCTACAGATGTGTGGTGGAGAGCGTGCTGTGCTCCAGCATCAATGTGTG
>JAOUQT010000004.1:2617294-2630024 GCA_025769995.1 Xyliphius kryptos | reverse complement strand
ATAAAAAAATTATAATAATAAATTAAGGCACAATATGTGTGTTTGTAACACACATAATAATAATATTTTATTATTAAAATATTAATAATATTTTATAATATTTTATAATAATAATAATTTTGAAGAACAATACACTAAATTTACAAAAGTATTTGCTCACCCGCCTTGTTGAAGCTGATCTAAAAGCAAAGGCTTTCCACAAGGTTCTGGAGAGCAGTTTGTTGCAGCTCTGATATTCCTAACTCTACGTGCTGGGACGCGTGGTGAGAGATATACGATGTTATTAAAGCTGAGTTATAGAGCCCTTATCCGTGTCATCATCATTACAACGGTTGTTATGAATGCATTATGAACCCACGTGTGACTGTGACACGTCGGCTTTTGTTCCCGAGCCTTTTTACCATCATACTGGCAGCAGGACAGATGGTGGGCACGTTTTCCTGATTATAAATGTGTAATATGCGCGTTAGGGCTGAACACCAGGTGCACAAAGGGGAAGGAGGAACCTTTATTAGCCGGTGGCTCCCTAAAGGATCAGCGACAGGGTAAAGGTCACCCCTCCTCCTCATTGTCCCTGAGGGAGGGTCTCTCAATCACTTTCTCTTCTTTTATACCATAAATTTGGGTGGACGTGAGAGGAGGCGCTCGAGAACTTGATTGCTTCCAGCAAGTGGTTGCTCTCAGTTTTATGTTCTGAAGATGGATCGGTTTATTTAAAAACACTGGAACTGAGTGCGTACTTAATCAGGAACCCAGCTCAGGTTCTCAGTTTGCCTAATGTTGATCTAATGGAGCTTGAAAGCTAATCTGGGTTCAGGTTTGTGACTCCAGGCTAAACAAGGAACCTGTGTAACTGTCGTTAACGGTCGGCGTGGGCACACCGCCAGCACGTATCAGCACTTCCTGTTTTTGTTAGAGCTTCGCTCAACTGCAGGATCTTAAACGGGAGCCAACGCTGAAACGCTGATGCAGATCAGAGCTGAACATCTGCTTCCAATGAACAGAAACCGATGAGTCGTATGAATTTGGGGCCGTTTGTCCGTTTGGAATAAAGTCCCTTTTAATCCTAAAGATAATTCTAAATGCGGCTAAAATTTGCTTAGGAAGCATTTAATGAAAAGCCATTTCAGAATCTGCAGGGCTTCCAACTTTAGTGCAGCAGTTTAAGGAGGGTGATTAACAGCTACAGCAAATAAAGGTCTGGGTTCGAGTCTCGTAATAGTTCAGCATCCGAAAGGGATGAAATGAAACAGAGATTTTATATGTTCTCAGTGTAGTGTAGACTCACCACTGAAACAGATGTGATGTGTGTGTATTTGTACAGCTTTCAAACTTTGGCCAAGGCTTTTTATAAGATTCTGGATTTTGGGGTCAGACACTGATGTTGGGTCACTCGCTCGGTTCTAATCCGGATTGAGGTCACATCAAACTTCCCCAACCATGAGTTTATGCACCTTACATAGTGCAGTAGAACAGGGTTCTAAACTGATTAAGTTGACATCTATAGAATACACACCAAACAAATTTATTTATTAATAAAAAAAACATTAAAAAACGGGCTTATTCAGGCTATTCGGTGGCTTAATTAGCACGTTCTCCTCTCAGCGCTGGGGATTCCCGATTGGAAGCCCAATCTGGGTGGAGTTTTCATGTCCTCCCCGTGTCTGCTTGGGTTTCCACTGGGTTGTCAGGTTGCCTCCCACAGTCCAAAAACATGGATTTTAAGGTAAATTGGCTGTTCTACATTGCCCCTATATTCTGTGTCTGTGTGAGTGAGTGTGTGCCCAGCGATGGATTGGCATCCTGTCCTGGGTGTATCTGGATGTATCTGCTCGAGATGTTCTCCCCTGGATGGGCAATAAGGAACCGCGACCCTAGAAGAGGACTAAGCTGAAGATGCATGGGCTGTTGTAGCTGGAAACTTTTTTGGCCCAATGATGGCGCTATTGTCAAACCATTAACTTCACTGTCACTTCTCAAGGGAAACTTAATGGGTACAATTAAATGTGTCAATGTCACATGATCACGCCATAAATCCGAAGCAACCTTTAAAGCAGAGACATCGACAAACACTGACTCCAATCCACTGTATATATATTTTATGCGACCCACCCAGTGCATGTCCACGACCCACATTTAGGTCACGACCCACCATTTGAGAAACCATGTACTCGAGTAGAAGGACCGTCCCAAAACTGTTTCTTCAAAGCATTTAGTTTTGAGCGTACAACTGTTTAAAGTGAAGATGTAAAGATTTACAGAGTGTTCTTTCTTTACAGATGTTCCTGATATTCATGGATTACAGACCTTGTTTATAAAATCATACAGATGTTCATCGCTGAGCTCGCTGCAGGAGTCCAAACGGGACGACGTACATGACTCGTGGTGCTCTGGGTAATTAACCTCCGTCAGTGAACAGTGTGGAAGGTAAATGAGCCAGCAGCAGGGGGAGCTGGTGAGAACACCGTGATTACAGTGTGAGCTGTGGAAGGAAGTACTTGACAACAATGTGAGTGACCCAGACCATGCATGACATACACCTGCAGGGAATCATGGGTAGTGTTGGCAGTTTAATATCCGGAGGGAGAAGCTGCAAAGCGTCGGATCACAGGGTGAGGAAAGGGTTCCAGGGCAAACGGGGCCTGCTGAAAAATGGGGTGTCCCAGGAACCCAGCGCCAACAACAACGCCAAACTCAGCCAACGCTCAGGAAACAGCGAGGACTTCTTTTACATCAAAGTCAGCCATAAACCGAGAGGTGGAGAGGAAGCGGCGGAGGAGACGGCACCCAGAAGGGCGGCGCCAACAGAACTGGGGCTGTCTGCAAGGTTTGAGCAGGTAACGCCTCTGAGTATCTTATTAAAAGCAAAATACTTTATTGATTTCCTAATAAGATACGAGAAGGAGGTTTTATTGAGGATAAATCGCTAAAAAGAGGCGGTTGTTAGCCACCACGCAAAGCGGAGTACAGATATATGTATATACAGCCTATATCTATAATTCTTTCACTTCCCGAGTACCTACAAGGCTAAAACTAAGCATCGTGATTCCCTACGATGTCCTTGAAAAGTTAACGGGTTCTCGCTTTCCTACGTTCAATTGTTTGTTCTTTATCGCCATCGAACGCAACACCTCGACTGGATTGGCGCTTGGCGAGTAGCTACAAAGCTGGAACTTGGTTACGTTATTCCTTATGGTGTCCTTGGAAAACCAGATAAATTCCCGTAAATAAGGAAGCACATGGACGCCGTAGTCACGACTCACACAAGTTCAAGTAATTTATTTATATAGCGCTTTTTACAACAGTGTGTCGTCACAAAGCAGCTTTACAAAGTCCAAACCCTAAACCCCCAAAGAGCAAGCCGAAGCGACAGTGGCAAGAAAAAACTCCCTGTAAGGATGTTATTTTAGGAAGAAACCTTGGGAGGACCAAGGCTCAGTGGGGGACTCATCCTCCTTGAGCGGCCGGGCAGCTTTAGAGTAGAGTCTATTAAACAATAGAAACAATTATATAACTATGAGTCCATCCTCCAGGACTGCAACGCTGGTAGTCAACAGAAGTCCATGTTCCTTTCCATAATTTTCGTATCCGTAGTGAAGCTGTGGGTTAAGTGGGCCTTGGGTTGTATAAGTGAAATATTTATCTTCACGGGAATCCAATTTAGGGGAAAAAATCTGATTAATTTAGTAAATGTAACACCATGGTGAGGGGAATAATTAAGGACAACAACGTGGCCCGAACCAAAGTCATGGTTTCCACTGATTACATGCATATTAATAAACCGGTGGAATTTCTTTCTAAAAGATTTTTTTGTTTTTTTTGGATGGGACGGTGAGGGTCACAGTGACCACTGAATGTCAGACGCAAACGGGTTAAATCCTGAGTCATGGATCTTTGTGCCAAAAATAATTTAAATACCCCAAATAATTCCACCCTTAATTAAAAGATTTTACAAGCACAAGAGATGGGCGCAGCGGCAACCTTGAACCGTCATCACACTATGCACTCAGAGCCAAATATTAAGGGAATCCCGTAAGACATTTGTAAAATATCTCTATAGGCCCTTTTTGCACTGTGGAAAGACTACAGGGCTAAAGGGCCTACAGAGAACGGGCTGCATGCCTTCGGTTCTTACACAGTGAAACCCAGCCGTGCAGTGATATAGACACACGGTACAGGCCAGAAGTTTGGACACACCTTCTCATTCAAAGCGTTTTGTGTATTTTCAGGACTATTTATATTGTAGATTCTCACTGAAGGCATCAAAACTATAAATAAACATGTGAGGAGTTATGTACTTAACAAAAAAAGGAAAAATAAATGAAAACATGTTTTATATTCTAGTGTCTTCAAAATAGCCCCCTTTGCTCTGATTACTGCTTCGCACACTGTTGGCATTCTAATTAAGAACACTAATTAACCTTTATAGGCACAAAACCATTTCAGGTGATAACCTCTTAAAGCTCACTGAGAGGACAGAAACAGTGTGCAGAGCAGTAATCCGACAGACTCGGCCCGTGACCTCCAGTCTCTCCGACCGACTCGGTCCATAACCTCCAGTCTCTCCGACCGACTCGATCCGTAACCTCCAGTCTCTCCAGTGTCTTTGACAGTCGGCCCGTAACATCCGGTCTCATCAGTGACTAAACGTAAATGACTGAATATTTGCGATCGTGCTGAAAGAACAAAGGCAATAAAATTGCAAAGGCAAAACCACAGAGGCTCATTAAAGCAGGAATGTGTCCAAAAGAATCCAAACGCTGTAAGAAAACTGAAAAAAGAAACGAAGACATTAGGAATTAGTAGCTTCAGTATACATAACGCAGTTCTAACATAAATACAGTATCGCGCACATGTGGCCCTGCGGTCAGGACCGAGCCAAAACCTCTTAATGCCGAACCACGAGAATAACTCACTGCAGTTTGTGAGAGCAGGAACATTTGTGTTTACTCATTTAATTTACAGGACTTTAAAAGATGCGTTATAAAGACGTTAAAACAAACGGAACCAGACACAACGCCTTTGTGGCCCCTATAAAAAGTCTGTGATGTAATAGTTATATCTGCATCTGATGCAAATTAAGAACTTTATTGTGCTCTCAGGTTCAAACATGAACACCTCTGCAGATCAGGACTGAACCAGGCCTCTAAAATTAGGCTTTAGGGGGAAAAATAAATGCATCAATACTAATCTACGCCAAAGTTTAGCATTTGAAATTTGGCATCATGATTCCCCGGGAAGGTTGGGGGTGCGCTCAGGAGTGGTAGCTCAGTGGTCAGGTTGTTGGACTATCAATCAGAAGGTTGGGGGTTCAAATCCCAGGTCCACTGAAGTTACCACTGTGGGTCCTTGAGCAAGATCCTTGATCCCCATTGCTCCAGGGTTCTGCTTCAACCCTGTGTTCTGACCCCAACCAAGTTGTAAGTTGCTTTGGATAAAAGCGTCTGCTAAATGTAAAATGAGAACATTTCACTGTGATCCCAAACTTTTGAGCGATAGTGTTCCAAAGCCATCATTCAAAACCAAGTGCGTTTCAACTTTCACGTTATCAATTTCTCCCCCGTAGCGCTGCAAGGGTATTCTGCTAGTGTGTTAATAAATCTTGTTTCAACTTTAGAGAAATCCTGTCGTGACAAATTTGAATGCTTGTCTTTGGATGCGGTCACATTATCCTTTACTGCCCCTGCAACCATTATGAGGGTCGGCAATGATAAGGATTTTTTTTTGTTTCATTAATTGATGACATTCTGTTGTGTGCACACCGCTGTGTTCTTTACAGAAAAACACTTTAAAGTTTTATACCGATGATCAAAGCGTTCCAACCGAATGTAAGTCAGATTTCTGGATCTCTGGAAAGCCAGAGAAGTTGACCCTCAGTAAAGAGAGGCATGTAAAAAATGCACCGGAGGAATAAGGATCGCGTGAAAAGGTCATGTTTACACCTGACTACAGTGAATCGCTCAGGTGAAACGGGGCTGAAAATATAAACATGGTAGAAACTGCTCAATCAGAATGACGCAAACAGGTTCTATGGTTACGGTCTGTGTGGAATTTGAAATGTTCTCTTATTTTTTATTGCTTAGAGCTTTCAAAACTCTTACTTTGTTATTTTAAACGATGCATCAAATATTATATCACATTGTATGTCAACATCTATCCATCCATCTATTAATCTTATTCTAGGGTTGTGAGGGGGGTCCCCATGCCCATCCAGGGGAGAATGTTCTGGGTGGGTAGATACAACCAGGACAGAGAGCTCCATCCATCGCTGGGCACTAACACACACACTCACACAGACACACACATTATACATGGGTCATTTGGATGGGGCAATTTAGAGCAGCCAATTAAACTGGAATCCATGTTTTTGAATTATGGAGGGAAACTGGAGATGCAGAGAAAACCTATGCGAAAAAGGGAAAACATATCAATTCTCCACTCAGATCAGGATTCAAACCTGGACCCCGAGCAGTGAAAGGCGGACGTGTCTACCACTATGGCACCGTGCCGCCTCACAGATAAAGGTAAACATTAAATTATACATTCCTACCTCGGGGCAAATCATTAACTCCAATTCAATTTAAAAACGTTTGGATCCAGAGCTCCATGAAAAAGTCAGTGCAGACATGGGGAGAACATGCAAACCTTAAAAAGACGTACCTTGTCCACTGTGACCGGGATTCAGACATTGTGTAAATGGTTTGTGCAATTTTGCCTTATTTCCTGTTTCTTACTAAGAACAGATACTAAATGAAGTACGTTGATCTGTACAAACAAAAAAAAACAGAAGAAATAATTAAATAATTGTGGTTCTGTTTGACTCCGATTCTGCTTTGTTTGTATTGGAAGCTTTTCTAATAAAGCCTTCCTTGTCCTGTTTTCACTTCAGAATCGAAATTCTGCTAACTGAACCAACCGCCGTTAGATTACAAGTCGCTTGCGGTCAGTGTGTGAACTTTTCCTCCCACTGACCCCCACGAACAGGAAATTGCTTGTTACCCATTGACCTGGCGTTACCCACTGCAGAGTGATAACCGTTCGCACAGCTGTTCCGGATGCAGGCAGCCGATGCAGATTCATAGTTCCCGGTTCCTTTTATTAATCACCGTTAAGTATTTGCCTTTCCATGAATATTGTAGCAAAGCAAATATGCACATGTTTGTGTTCGTGTTCTTTCAGGAACCATGCAGATTGAGTAGGAGGGTGCGAGTGCGCATGATGGAGTGTGAGCCCTTGACTCCCTCTGGAAAGTGCTGGATCTGAAATTACATTAAATTATTAATGCCGTAGACAGCAAGTAATTACTATCAGTCATGGGCCTGCCCCATTTCCAGATTGCCCTTATTGTTTGTGCCATGCCTTGAATTCAAACAAACGCTGGTGCCACAATGCCAGCGTGGCTTGGGTTACTTCACTACAGGCCGCACGACTGTCCCCCCTGCCATGCTGTTATGACACTAAATCCTCCTCCATCCTCTCACTCCAAGCCCGGCCGCTTCAATAATGCATTCAGATATTATTCGCCACCCCAAAATCTCGGCCTTTGATCTAATAGGTCTTTCAGGCCTGTGTTGCAATAGAAAATAATCTAATCCGAGCCCTTTGATCCGCTGCCGGATTAAGTTACTTATTTCTTTTCTCTCTGTCCCCTGCTCTCAGCGTGAATGCGGGCCATGGGTCTAGTATGGAGAAAAGTGTGTGTGTGTGTGTGTGTGTGAGAGTGTGTGCGCGAAGCAGCCCTCCACTCGTCTCAGTATGGTCTTTGTGAGCGAAACTCAATACGCACCTCCAAGCAACAAAATGTACACAATGAAATGAACCCCCAGTTTATCAGACAATTAAATACCAGTTGATAAGTTGACCGCTTTCTATCAGCGCTCTGTGGCAGTAACCGTTTTAAAATTGACATTCAACGTGAGCTTTGAATTAAAAGAACTTGCTGAACAGCGTAATATTGCAGACGTGGCCCCAACAGTGAGAGCCAGGATTTGAAGTCTTTAAAGCTTTTGATTGGCAGTTCGGAGCTTCATTCCGCCATCCTTTACTGGTTTTACAAAAACCTAAGATACTCTCAGTGGTTCCTTCATTAATATTCTAGGTCGGAATACGTGTTCAATTAAACAGAGCCTTTCTTTTATACCTCCTTACATAAGAACATCCAAGTCTGGACGTCAACTGAGAAATGACCATTTAACTTCGATTAAAGGCAAATTAACAAAACCATTCTTTCACAGACCCCCATGAGTGAGTCCTTTACATACTACATCCTCTAATTTATTCAAGCTGCTCCTCTACTAATCGTCTTCCTTGTACTTTGGTTTTGTTCAGTTTATTAGTGTGAAAGTCTAAAATGCGTTATAACGCATAGTAATTCTTTGAAGTACTTTAACAATGCGGTTGAACTCGTATAGGGTTGGAATGTCAAGCAGCAGACCCTGAACATTAATTCTGTTAATTTGCACGAATTGCATGAATATCTATGTGAAGCTACACCTTTAGCAAGTCTTTCATGAAGTTATTTAATCAGCTGTTGATGGTGGTGCAATGGTGTGGAGTCTAACTTTCCTTCTCATGGCTGCATGGATTTCTATCCGGAACTCCAGCTCCCACAATTCAAAAACATACAAGTAGGTACACTATACTCACTATACTATATGAGTGCATTGTTCAAAACCGCTAAAAAACAGCCAAGCATTAAAATTTCACATCCCTGTATTATAAACAACAACCATCATATAGATTAATGAAAATAAATAATAAAACCATATTTCGTTCCTGCAATATTTCGTTCCTGCAACCATATTTCGTTCCCACCGCTGTACACCCCTCAAGCCTGTCCTGTTTTTCTACCATAATAAGATAAAGAGCTCATGTTCTGTGGACAGAGAAGCTTCAGAAGAACATGATAAGGGCAAAATAAAGCAAACATTCAAACAGACAGTGTGATTTATGTTCATTCCTCCTGCTGGGAATATGACAGCAGTCTGCTAAAAACGCTTTAAAGCCGAAGCATTAATCAACAAATGTAAAGTAATGGGAATTTAAAATCCATCCTGTCTGTCCCGTGCTCAGTCATTGATAAATCTGCAGATCTGACTGAAATGAGACCGGCACCAAGCTTTGAAAGAAAGTGAAATCGTCTCACAGTTAAGAAAAGAGTCCTGCGGGAATTTCTTAAGTATAAACTGAGAATTGTCAGACTGGTTTGAGCTGACAGAAGTTATTATTCTGTTAATTGTGGTGTGGATGAAAGGTATGTTCTAAAGCTCGCAACGTTAAACCTTGAGGCTGTTTTGAAAGCAAATACATAAGTGGTATAAGCAGAGTTCTTCTTAAGGGAAGTAAATGCAAAAATTATAAACAGTGTGTGTGTGTGAGAAAGAGAGTGTGTAGGCAGAGTTTAATCGTGCAGGTACGTCACCAAGTCTTTCCTCAACCATAGTTTACAAACTACCCAATAAGTGGGGTAATTAGTGTCTTTAATGTACCCATCCGTATGCCTTTGGGATGTGGGAGGAAACAAGAGAACATGGAGAAAGCCAATTCCGACACAGAGAGGACATGCATATGCCTTATGTTTGTTCATCCCAACCAGAAATCGAACCCAGGACATTCTTGCAGTGAGACAGTAGCACTGAGCTGCAAAAACATGTCCAAAAAAATGAATTCAAGTAAAATTGGCTGCTCTAATATAGTGTGTCAGTGATGGATTGGCGCCCTGTCCTGGGTGCATCTGCCCAGCGCCTGAGATGGGCATGGGGAATCCCCCCGCGACCCTCATAAAGGAATAAGCGGAAGATAATGAATGAATATAGGGTGTGTGTGTTTGGGTGTGTGTCTCTAGCGATAAATTGGCACACTGTCCTAGGTGTATCTGCCAAAAACTCTAAAAACGTTCTCCCCTGAATGGGCATGGAAACCCCCCCCCCGGGACCCTAGAAGAGGATTAGCGTAAGATAATGAGATGCGATGAATAATATGTAGGATGTATGTAGTAGAATTTAAAGCACATCATAAAATTATAAAATAAAAAAATAACAGCACGAATCAGATTAAACCATTTTTTGCACTCTAGTACCACAAAAATACTTTATTTTTAGACTTCACATATCCCAAAAATGCAATATAACCCCTGTTTGTCTCCAGCTTGAGGGCAGGTGTTTAGGACTATTAAAAGACACGATCCGAAGTAGCTTTTGCATACAGCTCATGTCAAAAACAACAAGCCTGCAATCTGAGCAGCATCATTTTCATACTCAGAAAGCCTCCATGTGCCCGAGTATCAGAAAGTATGTACAGTAAATGTAGAAAAGTCAGTATTCTGAGGTAATGTCACTCCAGCCCTCCGTAACGCCGTCCAAACACAGTTCACTTAATTTCAGAGATCACTGAATGCATTTTGCAAGCCCTTTTAGAGTAAAGTAACCCCTCCTGGCTATGCATCGACCCGGGAACATGAGGAAGAAAGAACCACTGGCTTGACCCACTTTTCTCCCACCATTGTTCTTACGGTTGCTCGGTTCTGACTCTATACAGATGGCTATTATTGTCGGTCCCCACTCTGAGCTGATTGCTGGCACTTTCTTTATAAACTGGGCATCTGGTGTTTTTGCCGTGACACACGGCTCGTGTAGCGCAATGGGGTTGGGAGTAGGTGTGGTTCTAACTGGGGTTTAATTATGGCAAAAATGCTAAAAATGATGGCTAAATAGGGATTACACACATACTGACTGTGAGGAATCAGAGCAGAGGGTCAGACTACAAATGTCTGGCAGATGTTAGTGAGGGAGATAATAAAAAAATATATTACTCCACTGTGTTTCAATCATGTTCCCACTTAAAGGCGAAAAACCCAAATAAACATACATTTTTTAGTTGAAACTGATTTAAAAGGGGCGACACGGTAGCTTACTGGTTAGCACATTCGCCTCTTAGCGCTGGGGATTCCCGGTTCGAATCCCAATCTGGGTGGAGTTTACATGTTCTCCCCGTGTCTGCGTGGGTTTCCTCCGGGTTCTCCGGTTTCCTCCCACATTCCGCCATCAGTGGGCATACACTCACACACAGGCAATTTAAATAAGGGCAATTCAGAACAGCCAGTTCACCTTGAATCAATGTTTTTGGACTATGGAAAGAAACCGGAAAACCTGGAAAAATATGACACTCACACAGAGAACGGCAGGTGCGCCATGGTGGCTTAATGGTTAGTATGTCCGACTCTCAGTGCTGGGGATCCAGGTTGGAATCCAGAGTTTGTTCTCCCCATGTCTGTGTGGGTTTCCTCCAGATTGTCTGGTTTCTTCCTACAGTCCAAAAACATGGATTCCAGGTAATTTGGCTGCTGTAAATTCTCCCCCCCCCCCTCCCACAGTGTGTTTGTGGCTGTGTGAGTGAGTGTGTGCCCAGCGATGGATTGGCAATCTGTTCTGGGTGTATCTGCCTAACGCTCAAAACATTCTCTCAATCTGGGCGAAGTTTCCATGTTCTCCCTGTGTCTGCGTGGGTTTTCTCCACGGTTCTCCCATTTCCTCTCACATTCCAAAAACATGGATGCAAAGTAAATTGGCCGCTTTAAATTGCCCCTGTCCTCTGGATGGGCATGAGGAACCCCCTCATGCCCATGGGGGACTCTGGTAGAGGATTAAGCAAAAAATAACGAATGAATGAATGAGGAGTTGCTTAACCAATCTAGGTAGAAACACCTTAACCACCTCACGATAGGAACAGATATGTTGGAACAGAAAATGGCCTTCCCCAAACTGTATCCCCTGTAATGCATGGCTAGTTGTGGGCTTGTTTTGCTATACACATTTGCTGAAGGTACTGATAGAGACTTAATTCAATGATTAAGACACACTGGGGTATTGTCTAATGTCACCGTACCATAAAAATCTAAGTATCTGCTACACCACCACCACCACCACCATGCCATTACCTGAGCAATGCCTGAACAGAGGCTGGGGAACATAAGCGGCTGGTGGCAGCCACTACAAACCATTATGAACTGAAGTGGAAGCATCGGAGCAGCTACTCAACTCCACTTTCAGGAAAACAAGGCAGCAGTTTAAAGTAAAGCGCAGACACAACAGATTGGCATAACGAAGCCGAGGTCATTTTTTCAACAAAAGGACAAAGAAAAGACAATTAGTGAGACAGAGGCATGTTAACTATTGTCCCTTTAAATTATACCTTTCAACTGTGTGAACATAGAAGATATAAATAGTTGCAGCTGCTGCACTTCAACCCCCTCACCACATCAGTATCACTGCAGAACTGACGATAAACAATCCACCACCCAAAGTCGACCTGTTCTGTGATGCTCCTGAACAATAGAGAACAGAGAAGCAACAGGGGACTGACTAAAACAAAGAAAACAGATGGACTACATTCTGTAACTGTAAAACTACAAAGTCCATCTATATGATAAATGAAGGAAATAATACAATAGTGCATGAGGGGGCGTGTCCAAACGTTTGACTGGTACCACACATTTGCAAGAACAGATGTGGTATTTATAAGCCTACAACTGTAGTGAAGTTTGCATGTTCTCCCCATGTCAATGGGGGTTTTATTTGGGATACTGGTTTCCTTTAAAATTTCAAAACCATGGATTAAAGGTGAATTGGATGTTCTAAATTGCTCTTATATAGTGGGTGTGTGTGTGTGTGTGTGTGTGTGTGTGTGTGTGTGTGTGCGCCCAGTGATGGATTCTGGGTGTATCTGTCCAGCA
>JAOUQT010000004.1:2556424-2568938 GCA_025769995.1 Xyliphius kryptos | reverse complement strand
CTATATTTCCAAAAGTATTTGCTCACCTGCCTTGACTCACATATGAGCTAATCCATAGGGTTCAATATGACGTCGGTCTCTTTGCAGGTATAACAGCTTCAACTCTTCTGGGAAGGCTGTCCACAAGGTTTAGGAATGTGTTTATGGGAATTTTTGACCATTCTTCCAGAAGCGCGTTTGTGAGGACACACACACTAATTTTGGATGCTCTAATTTATCCTAAAGATGTTCTGTGGGGTTAGGGTCAGGACTCTGTGCAGGACAGTCAAGTTCATCCACACAAGACTCATCATCCATGTCTTTATGGATCGTGCTTTGTGAACTGGTGCACAGTCATGTTGGAAAAGGAAGGGGTCAGATCCAAACTGTTTCCACAATGTTGGGAGCATGGATTTGTCCAAAATGTCTTGATATACTGAAGTATTTATACACTTGTTGCCATGGAAGTGATTGGAACACCTATTTTGATAATTTGGATAGGTGAACGAATACATTTGGAAATTAGTCTTAATATATATACATCCGGGTACTTTCCCTTTCCAGAATGGGACATACAAGTTGACGATTGCACTAGAAGCCTTCTCTGAAAACAAATAGTTTGTTCCAGCAGGAGAAACTCCCACGGTAGTGACCTTTCAGTCATAGCGTTTACACAGCGGTAAAAATGCAGATGGCAAATGAATGAAGATGGCTGACGATTTTTCCGTGACATACGGAACACAGGGGAAAAAAAACAGGAGTGAGGTCATTTCTTGCAAATAGAGGATGCATCTTATGTATTTTGTGCAAAAGCGGAAAAGACGACGGGGTTAACGCAGGGACTCTCCCTGTCCACTCGCACTGTAACCAGGAAATATCCACCTCGCTTTATGGATGTCAATTTGTCGCAGAGTAAAGAGCTTGCTCTGGTTTTACTCACTGTCTCTGCAGGCATGGTGAAATGTGAGAAGGCAGATGAAGAGACATTTTTCTCTTGCTTAGTCATGTTATGACACAGGGCCTTGGCCGAGAGAGTGAGAGAGAGAGAGAGAGAGAGAGAGAGGGAGGAAGAAGAAGCTGAGACGTTACATACTAATAATTTTCTCTGAGTCCAGTGCTTCAAAAAAAACACAGCACTCTGGTTTTCCATAAGCTCGAGAAACGGTCACTGAAGTGAAACTGGTGATGTCATGTTGTCATGGGATTTCCCACTCAGCATTACATCACTGCATTCTTTTCTTGGCATGGTTTCAGTAGTGAGACTAATTATTAAGGCGCGCCCTTATCATCTTCTTTCGTCTCACTGTGCATGGTATGTAGTTAAATATTTACTCTACATTGGGGCGCCTCACAGCAAGATGAACCCGGGATCGATGCCCAGGGTAGGACAACGGGACATTTCTGTTTGGAATTTGCACGTTCTTCCCATGTTCCAAAGACATGCACGTTAGGTGAAATGAAGATGCCAAATTGTCAGAGACTTTTGTGCTACATGTATAACCTTGTTCTCATTTTGAAACTTCCGGCTGAAAGTGACGTTAAAAAAAAACCAAAATACTCCACATTGCTGATTGGTCCAGAGGGCGATTCACTCGAATAAGGCCCCGGATATAACATTACAATATTGTAAATAAACATTCAGATTACCTAATGGTTCTTAGTTCAGTATGTTATTAATGTAGACTTTAACCCCAGGGTGCACACACTTACTGAGGGCTTTCGAGCACAGGCCGGAAGAGGGGGAGGTAATTACAAAAATCCAAATAGTAAAAGTGATCTGTTGGCACACAACAGAATTACAGCAGTATTTGGGGCCTCTTTCGAGTGACTCGCTCTGTAAACAATATGTATGGGGTGACCCCTGGTGGCAGGAAAAAGACAAAAGAGTAAAAAGTTTTTTATTGGCACCATGTAGTGTTTGGTTTAATGTAGATAGGTAAAGACTTTTTCACACAGCTCTGGTCAGTATTACAGAGTTTTACTGCCTGGAAAATCTGACCGTTCTTCTGCAGACTTGTAATGGCACACTTGCTTCTTTTTTTTTTTGCATAAATCCTTTGTTAAAATGTCTCAGAAATCTAAAATTTCTCTGTTGACTCATTACAGCAGAGTTCATGCAAATACATGTCAACAAATTGTGTGTGTGTGTGTGTGTGTGTGTTTAATGTAGGTGCTAAGTCAGGTACACCCCAAGCTGTCGTCTCAGGAGGAGGCTCTTCAGTATGTCGAGGAGCTGATTCTGCTGCTACTGAGCATGCTCTGTCAGGCCCAGCCTCGCACCGTGCAGGATGTGGAGGTAAACTTGTGTATACAAACACACACATACACACTTGCCGTATGTTTTGTTCGTAGCATGTGTGACTTACAGGTCTTGTAAACACATCACCAAACAAACATTATTTCTGCGAGATAAAAATATCTTATTCGAGCAAAGCAACTGAATGTTAGCAGAAACCAGAATGTCTTATCTCACAGAGGTCATGACCTTAAGAAATGGTCTGGAATACTGACAATAATTATGACTTTTAAACTTATTTGTTTCATAAATGCATCTTTCTCACTTAATCACTCATTCGGGGTTTTGTGTTCTTCTTCACTTGGCACTTCATCTTTAGAGAAGTAGGTTTGGCACCACTAGGTCCTCGATGCAAGCCACGATCGCGGGTAAAATATTTACGGCTGAAGTGACCGTGACCTTGATGAAGTTCTGCAACAAACTCGCTCATCCATGTCTTTATGTAACTTGCTTTGGTGAGCATGACGTTGTCTTGATATGATGAAGCATTAAGAGTTCCTTTCACTTGAACCAAGTGGCCGTGTCCAACTTCTAAAAAAGCAACCCCACACCACGATCCCACCAAATTTACACTTGGGACATTGCAGTCAGTCAGACAAGTAACATTCCCTGGGCCAGAACACCCAGACTCGTTCGTCAGATTCCCAGATAGAGAAGCGTGATTTATCACTGTACAGAACATGTCGTCACTGCTCTAGGCTCTACTGTCCATGTCCTTTATACCACTGCATCTGACATTTCTTAATGTTATTGGTGATATAAGGCTTGGATGCAGCTGCTCAGCCATGGAAAGCCATTTCTTAAAGCTCCGTGTGCACTGACATCTTTATAAAGCCACATGAAATTTTGTGGTCTGAAATGACACTCGGCGACTTCTGTCCACTATGCCACTCGGCATCCCCTGACCTTTTTTTTATATTTTTAGTGGCTGTCGTTCACACTCGCTGGAATTCACTGAGCTCGTCATAGCGACCCATTCTTCTGCATTCCCAGGTGCTTCATTCTATAGTCACTTGAGGTTTTAAGATTAGCTCGGTTCATAGAGAGCCTCACGGAAGGGCTTTTCACAGTGAGCAGCTGCATCCAAGTCGTACCATCACCTGTGTCCATGGAAGTGTTTAGAACACCTGAATTCAATGATTTGGGTCAGTGAGTGAATACTTTTGGCAATATGTGTCATTAAGAATGCTTTTTTTTTATGAAAGCAAACAAAATCATCATTCCGTCTTTCATCACCCATCTGTCTGTCTATCTCCCTTACTCTTTCTCTCGCTCTCTTTCTCTCTTTGTGTCTCTGTCTGTGGTTTTGGCAGGAGCGAGTCCAGAAGAGTTTCCCTCACCCCATTGATAAGTGGGCCATCGCTGACGCCCAGGCGGCCATTGAGAAGAGGAAGAGGAGGAACCCTCTGGCCTTACCTGTGGACAAAATTCACCCGCTTCTGAAGGTGCAGCATGTTCCTATGGACCGTGTAAACGTTCCGAAATGTTTCAACCAAGAGATATCTCTTCTTTATTGTTTAAGATGTGCCACAAGTTCACAAGCACTCCAGACATGTACCAGTGTCCATTGTGTTCCCATATAACGTTGTTAGTTGCCTGGAAATGTGATTGTGAGACCCCAGAACCGATAAATACGGTGCTGACATAATCTCCCTCCTTTCCAAAACACTTTCCATATGACAACAAGCTTACACATTTCCTTATTGAGAAATGCTCTAGCCTGAGCTGCGAGCCACAAACAATACGTGGCATACATCGTCCATATGCAGGTCCACCCGTGACTAATCCAACAGCTCACAAGTTCAAGTTGATCCTTGGACCAAGCACACATATCTTCAGAAGTATGGGGAGAACACTCACAAGTTCAACTCTGGACCCTTGGATCAACCACACAGATCTTCAGCAGTCTGGGGAGAACACATGAGTGCAGCTGTTGCTGAAAAGCTGGCAACACAACGCCAGGGTTCATCTGTCTGACCGCGGTCAAAGTCACTCTGCTTACTTATAGCTAGTATATGTTGCCTCATGCTCTACAGTGCACAGGTTAACCCCTTATACTGGACCAGATTGTGATGTATCCACCTATTGCCTACTGGCACCTGCGAGGTGTTCCTAATCAAGTATAATCGTCCAGAGTGTGACATATGCTTAAATGCCAGCTTAGAAGAAAACACCCATATCTAAACATACGACAGCGTAAATCACTCTTTTTAGCACATCAAATTGTGGGGCAGCTGTGGCCTAATGTATAGGGTAGAAATCTGGGGACTAAAAGATCGCCGGTCGATTCCCACTCCAGGAAAGTCGCGGCTCAAGTGCTGTCGAGCAAGGCACTCAACTCAACTCCCCCGGATGGGTTAAATGCAGAGCAGGAATTTTCTTACAGAGATCAATAAAGTGTCTATTATTATTATTATTATTATTATTAAATTGGACCTACTGTTGACAACAGATTATTCGGGTGATATTATTTTGATTTACGACGTGCGTTATGCAAGTTATTAAAACGTTTGTTGCAATCCGGCATCCCAAATGTCTACCTCGTCTCCAGATGTGACCTCTATAATTTTCTTAACGGTTCATGTGGGACTTTCCATATGTGCACTTTGTCATCTCGTCCACTAGAGGGAGCCATGAAGGAGCCAGAATGCTGTCAGGTTACACAGTAGGAAAAGAATGCAGCTGGGTGGGAGAGGGCTGCCTGGCACAATTGTTGTGTTTTTTCATATATTTTTTTTTAAATGTGTAATCGTGTGGACTCTTGCCCTTTAACACCTTGATGGTATAATAATCATCCTCTTACTGACCCCAAATGGTGTTCTCTGTTGCAGGAGGTACTAGGCTACAAAATAGACCACCAGGTGTCTGTGTACATCGTGGCGGTGTTGGAATACATCTCGGCTGACATCCTGAAGCTGGCTGGAAACTACGTACGAAATATACGGCACTATGAGATCTCGCAGCAAGACATCACCGTGGCCATGTGCGCTGATAAGGTATACATATACACACACACACACGTCATCACTGTGTGTCAAGTATTTCTAAATCCACTTTTACCACAACGTTGTAGCTGAAGAAACGTGTTATATTCTCCTAATGGACACCTTCTGACCAATCAGGATTAAGAATTCATCAGCCAAAAAAAAGAACCTCAGATATCAGACCTGCAGGTCATTAACGCTATATAAATCACATTTACTATCAAACCTCCTGCAGGTGTTGATGGACATGTTCCATCAGGACGAGGAGGACATCAGCGGTTTCCCCCTCATGGACGAGGAGCCATCAGCGTCCGAAGCGCAGACCTACTATGACCTGGTGAAAGCGTTCATGGCTGAGGTGCGGCAGTACCTAAGAGACCTCAACCTCATCATCAAGGTGTTCCGTGAGCCGTTCGCCACCAACCTCATGCTCTTCTCGCACCACGTGAGTCAATTTTAAACATGAGCATTCAGGTACAAGCTGATTTTTTTGTCTCCGTGTATCTACGTGCTCCCTTTATGACATCGTCCACTTTATTCCACGAGAATGAAATGGAGATAAATTTAATACGTTATAAAAACCGAATCAAGGATGTGATCTGTCCATAATTCGACAAGTCTCGGTGTACAGTAAAGATGTTAGATATGAACACTTTTCCTAGCTTTGAACAAGCACACAATTCCTAAACATGCCTGACATTTTAGCATTTGTCCTTTGTCCATATCTGAAAAATTCTGGGAGGAGTTATGTGCAGAATATCAGGTAGAAGAATAATAATCAGTGTTAACAAGACTATTTTGAAAGAACACTACGTGTCGCTGGTGCAATGCTCAATTTTCTCGATTTTCAAGGGTACTCCTGCTTTTTATAGTATGCATGATTAGTAAATATAATTATTTACTTATATTGTTATTATTTTTATTTTTATTGTTATTATTTTTGTTATTGTTATTATTTTATATTATTGTTGTTATTATTGTTATTATTATCAGTAGAAGTAGTAATAGTAGTATTGTTGTTATTATTATTGTTATTATTAATGTTGTTGTTGTTATTGTTATTAGTAATAGTAGTATTATTATTGTTATTGTTCTTATTATTATTATTATTAGCAGTAGTAGTAATTTATATACATTTAAATGACTGCCCCCTACAGGATGTGGAAAACATCTTCAGTCGAATAGTGGACATCCACGAGGTGACTCTAAAGCTGCTGGGGCTCATCGAGGACACGGTGGAGATGACAGACGAGGGAAGCCCTCACCCACTAGTTGGCCGCTGCTTCGAGGACTTGGCTGAGGTCTGACCCCATACAAACGTAGTATTAGACAGTAGCCTGATTTTTTTTAATGGCTGAATGACACACAAACTCAGTTAGGAATTCTGCTTATATGTGCGAATGTGTTTGAGCTTAATTGTTCCTGGAAAATGTGTGTGTGGAGTTTGTATGTTCTCCCGGTGTTTGCAAGACTCATGCTAAGTGATATTTTGCTTAATTGTCCAATTCTGAGCCAGAAATGGTAATGTTTGCTTTATGAACAGCATTCAACGTAGAACATGTGCCAGATCAGCAATGCTAGTGGCTCACTGTAATGACACTTGGGGTTAGGGAAAAGCCATATGACAAATATTGTTGTAATCAGAGCTACTGGAATGTAGAGTGTGATTTATTCATGTATTGTTAATTCCTGGGTGGGTGTGTCCCGTTGCAGGAGCTGGCCTTTGACCCCTATGAGACGTACGCGCAGGACATCCTTCGGCCAGGATTCCATGACCACTTCCTCAGCCAGCTCTCCAAACCTGGTGCAGCCTTCTACCTCCAGGTCAGCATATGAGAGTTACATTAAAACATTGTAGCAGACATACATGTATTAGAGCCACATAGACACTCAAGGCCACTTTATTAGGTACACTTTGTTAGTAAAATGTTGGAGCCTCTTTTACCTTCAGAACTGCCTTAATTCATGGTGTCATACGTTCAGCAGAGATGAAGGTGTTCTACATTCCTTGGTTGTAACCAATGTTTTCTTGAGCTACTGTTGCCTTTCTATCATCATCTCGAACCAGTCTGTCCATTATTTTCTGACCCTCTCACTGATATCAACAAGGTCATTTTCATCCACACACAACTGTCCCTCACTGGATATTTTCTCTTTTTCTGACCATTCTGTGTAAACACTAGAGATGGTTGTGTGTGAAAATCCCAGTAGATCAGCAGTTCAACTGTCTGGTACCAACAACCATGCCACGTTATTCAAAGTGACTTAATTCACATTTTTGACCCGTTCTGATGGTCAGTTTTTTACTTCACTAATTTCTTATTGACCTCCTCTACATTAATAAATACATTGAGTAGTGACCATGTGATTAGACGTTTAGATATTTGTGATAACAACAGATTGAACAGGTGTACCTAATAAATTAGCCAGTGAGACAATATATAATACATACACAGCTATTTAAAAACACACCTACCTAAGGAAGGTCCCAGGTTCGAGCCCCGGGTGAGGCGACTCTTACTGTGTTCACGCGGGTTTTTTCCGGGTACTTGGGTTTCTTCCCGCATTCCAAAGACATGCAGTTGATGTCTCTAAATTGCTCTTTAGTGTGTGAATGTGTTTGTGTGCCCTATGATGGATTGGCACCCTGTCTAAGGTTGTTCCTGCCCTTGCGCCTAGAGTTGCCAGATGGCCTTCCCAGTGACCCTAAAACTAGAAATGAATGAATGAATATTGAAAGCAGGTCCCACAGACTCGAGCCCCACACAAGGCTTAATGTACTTCATCGGCAGCGCTCTGATCTGTAAAAGATTCCTATGTGTTTTTATTTTTTCCAGGTCAGGAGTGTGTACGTGACCGTCTGACATTTCGTTTCTGCCAGAAGCTCCAGTGGCTCGGGCGTTGTCACCAAGCTACAGTCCTATCTCAGTGCTGCAAAACTTGTGCGGAAGGAGGCCGCGGTAACGAGCGAGCCACACGTCGATGAACCGGGACGAGGAGCTTTTAACCTCATACAGTCACTGGCACACATTCTCACACACAGGAAATTTAGGAATAACCTCAAGAGTAGCTTAGATTCAACTGAAGGGCAGAATCAATGCCAAGGTAAAAAGGCTTTATCGGCTCTTGTAGATGACACAAGTCAGATGAGTAGCGCAATGCTTTAAAGATCACAACAATCTCAGTATCATCGATTGACTAATTCTAGAAATTACAATTCGCCATGTGTCTAATTTCCACTTTATCCTCGTCTGTCATATCGCAATAATACCTTCATTACTTCTTTCATCCTTGTTCATCGATTACTCTGTTATTTTTTTGTTTGATCTTACTGTAAATAACCCACGCATTAGTAAGTAATTATGCAAATTCTTTATATGTTTTTGCTTTGGAACTCGCACTAGGAACTGCCTTCCTATCTAGCATTCTGCGTAAGCCTTTCGTTCCTGTAACTTCTTCTCAAATATGCTACAGTCTTACTTTTACAAATCACAGCTATTACATAATCAATAGGTATGTTTACATGCACCCTTATAATTCGATAGTAATCCGACTAATCCGATAGTAATCGGAACAGAATGCGTCCAGGTATACACATCTTAATCAGAGTAGTCTGATTGAACCAGGTGGGTGGCACAGTGGCGCAGTGGATAATGCTTTGGATACACAGCAAGAAATTTCAGTGTGGATTTTGCATGTTCTGTCCGTGTTTGCATGTGTTTTCTCCGGGTACTCGGGTTTCCTCCCGCATTCCAAAGACATGAATGATTTTATTGGTGTCTCTAAATTAAGTGTGAATGTGTGTGTGCTTGCGCCCTTTGATGAATTGGCGCCATGGCTAGGGTTGTTCCTGCCCTCGAATCCAGAGTTGTCTGGTGGGCACTGAATTTCCCGTGACCCTAAAACTAGGATTAAGCGGGTATAGAAAATGCATGAATGATTGAACCAGGTGGGTATTCCTTTAAATAATCCGATACATAGAAGTCTAAAAGCCGTGTATCCGATTACATTCCCAAACGGAACGTTTATCTACATTCCGCGTGAGTGCACAGGAAATTTTGCTTCCACTCGGTATCTGCGAATTCTGTCAGAACAACTCATTCCCTCTGGTTTTACTGTGAACTTTTATCCAGATGTTTCCAGGTCATCAGCAGTGGTACTGGCAAACCAGCTTCTTATGTGCCTCAGGATGCTGCAGAACCTGGTGGAACTGATGTGAAGCTTGTTGTCATGGTAACACGTAGAGTAAACGTTACCCTGCGCATTTACGTAATATTGGATCGGGTTGCACGTATTGTACAGTTGTTGAGTGTACACATAAACACCTCAATCTGAATCTGTAGTCGGAATTAAATTGGATTTCGGAGGAAATCGTTGCATGTAAACGTATCTAATGTAAAGAAAAAGTGCTAGCAAAAGAAAAAAAGCTAAAACTGGTGCTACGGGCTACTTCATGGCCCAGACTCAAGTCAGGGGGTTTATCGATTTCTACTTGAAAGGATTTAATGTGTAAGAAGGAGCACGTAATTTCACATTGGTACTAAAAATGGTGCCCTATAGGATTTTTACACCACTGCATTGTTTCTTTTTATTGGGAAATTAGTTCTAAATAATGAATAAGGACAAGTGTATTTCTGGTTTTAAAACTAGCAGTTGTGAGATTTTTCTTTACCATCCTCAGGTGAGTTTATAGTCCCACTTGTTTTTACTTTGCAGTATTGTTTATATAAGTTGGTATTATATCACCCTATACAGTACATGTCGAAATATTTACAACAGGTAAATAGGTAGAAATACAGACTGAATAAGGCGGGTTAATATATGAGGAAAATAAAAATAATTATAAGAATAAAATATAAATAATTCAAGAATAAAATTGCTAAATACAAGTGAATCGATATTTCCGCGCGGCAAGATTATTTTACTAGACAGGAAATCTCAAAATATATCAGTTTTATATACAATTACTTAAAATCAGATTTTCAAAAAACAGAAGCAACTTCAAAATACAATTTTTTTATATATAATTACTTAAAATCAGATTTTCAAAAAACAGTAACAAGTAGAGAATATTTCATTTTAAATAAAAATACTATAGTATGCTGCAGTAAAGTAATAAGTACAGAATACTCAGTTTTAGAAAAAAATACTTAGGGTTAGGGTTAGAACTTGCTAGAAAATGGTAACAAGCACAAACTACAATCTTTTATAAAAAATACTAAACATCTAACTTGCTAGAAATAGTAACAAGTACAAAATACTCATTTTTAGAAAAAATATATTTAGGGTTGAGGTTAGAACTTGCTCGAAAACGGTTACAAGTACAAAATACTATTTTTTAGGTAAAATTACTTGAAATAAGACTTAGTAGTGCAAAGTAACAAGTACAAAATACTAATTTTTGAAAAGAAAATTACTTAGGGTTAGGGTTAGAACTTGATAACAAGCACCGAATACATATTTTAGGTTAAATTACTTGTAATAAGACTTGCTAAAGCAAAGTAACAAGTACAAAACATTAATTCTACACTTTACAAAATATTTTTTTTTTAAATTAGTAAAATATTAAAATAGAAAACTAAAATTATGCCTAGATGAAAATATTTGAAAGTTATAGCGCTCCTAAAGGGAGCGAGATCTTGCAAAACTTTTTTTACCTTATATATATATTTTTTATATTTAGTTTCCTTTCTTTTCCTTTTAGGGAACTTTGAATGTTTTCTTGGTCACAGATTGACGAGGCTTCCTTTCAGATTACTCTCAGGCTGATTGCGAAGAACCGGAGTGCAGATCTTTTTTTTTTTTGTCTCAACCTCATATACAAAGGTGGTGCCAAAGTAGGTTTACAGTTTTTTACTCTGGAAAAATAAACAATAATTTACTATGTAGTGGGAAGGAGCTTCATCTTGCTGCAAAAAGAAGTCTTTGTTATTATGTCATAACAGTAATTGTGGAATAACCGATTACATGCAGTATAAAATATATAATAAAGAACTCACTGAAACTCTTACTGTATGTATCTGTATGTATTTATTACATCTGTATGTATTTATCCTGGGAACTGTATTTATCAGAGGGCAGTCGTAGGCTTGTGGTTAAGGAACCAGCCTTGCGATCAGAAGGTCCCTGGTTCAATTCCAAGTACCAACAAGTCATGGCTGAAGTGCCCTTGGGCACCTAACTCCCAGTTGCTCCCGGGTGCTGTGCTGGCTGCTCACTGCTCCGGGCATGTGTGCTCACTTTACCAGTGTGTGTCTATGTGTGTGTTTGACTGCACGGATGGGTTAAATGCAGAGGACCAATTCCACTGTGTGCAGAACATAGTGGCAAAATATATCACTTTCACTTTTATTAGTAAGGGTTTTTTAAAATAAATTATGTGCAACACATTTGCTAGACCTGGTTGCATTAGGCATTTTTATCATATGCCTTGATCATTAAATGCATCCTGGTTGCCATTACTTTGTTGTCTGCTCATTAAGGTATAGAAAATAATCTTACTTGGTTTAAGGTATTGTTTGTGACCACAAACAACGTTTATGTGGACTATAAAGTCAGTTATTACCAGCATCAGTGTCACACCTGCTACGGGTGCACTAATCAATGTGCTGCACTATAAAGAAACACTGGGTTTCTGTTTCTTTTTTGTGGTTTATTATTGTTAATGTGGATGTGATGTAAGTAACGGGCTGTAATTTTGTGCCATTTGTTCCCGTGATTCATGTTTTATTTATGTTAATGTATGCACAGTTTTTGTTGACCGAGTTTATTTCTGTTACATTTTTTACTGCCATCTTCTTCATTCATCGTTTAGTTACAAAATCGTGGCTGCTATGTTTGGATTCCTTGTATATTATGGAGGGTTTTCTTTACTGCATAAATGCTGCTTATAATAAAAGTCTGTATGTATCAGAGCACTTCTGTGTTTCCTTGGACTGGATCTTCCATGTGTTCTACCCATCGCTATCCTGTAGCTCTCAGGCAATTCACTGTCACAGCCACCTCCTTGTACACATCTGCAGACACATTGCCACTGACATCATTACAGATTCCTAAGTAGAACAGTTTAAAAAAATAATGATACAAGTAATGATTCACAATGATATGCCATTATTTATGTTTGCAATACAATATTTATGATAAGGTTTACATACAGGGGTTAGACAATTAAACTAAAGCACCTGGTTTTAGACCACAATAATTTATTAGTATGGTGTAGGGCCTCCTTTTGCAGCCAATACAGTGTCAATTCGTC
>JAOUQT010000004.1:2508236-2526666 GCA_025769995.1 Xyliphius kryptos | reverse complement strand
GATCTCCAGTCTGTAAGATGCATGTTTTTGGAATGTGGGAGGAAACCAGAGAACCCAGAAGTACCCACGTGTAGAGCATGCAAACTCCACACAGAAATTGTCCAGGTCGTCCCGCCCAGTGATTGAACCCGATATCATAACTTTCTTGCTGTGTGATGTGAGCACTACCCACTGTGCCACTGCACCGCCCCTGAACATTCTGTGTGTTTCAGTGTAAGGCCAGCAACAAAAAGCTTTCAGATAAATTCTTGACTTTTTCAGAGGTATCTCTTGGATCCGTGTTTATCAACAGGAATGCTACATGACTATTTTGGGTGGATTTTGTTTTTCATGCCAAACTTCCCAGTCTTGTTGTGTTTATAGTAATTAAACTGTTTGTGAGTTTTGGCTGAAGGGAGGCAGCAAGGAAGCCGAAAAAAATCTAATTAAAGTTACTTCGCTTTCTACACATTACTTAATAAACCCTAAAGGTGTCTGAAGACATTTTTACACTTGTGTGTAGTCTTTTCACTGAATTAGAATCAGTTAAAAGAGGACCTTGGACCACTGGCTAATGTTCCAGCCCTCATTCCACTCTTTCAGGATCGCTGCCAGATTCTTGAATCTTCTTTTACATTCTTTGACTGCTGAAGCCCCCAGTCATCTTTTTTGTTGGTGCATATTTTATACATGTTCGTATCTGTGACCATATCTGGTGCATCTGTGACCAAGAGAGCAAGTCTTTGTGATGTACTTTGGGGTGTTTTGGAGGAGCAAGTCAGGAAACGTTTTTCTCCACAAGCATCACAAAGTGACCTGGCCACTATCCTGCAAGAAGAATGGCTTAAAATCTTTCCGACCACTGTGCAACACTTGTATGTGTCATTCCCAAGACGAATTGACGCTGTATTGGCCGCAAAAGGAGGCCTTACACCATACTAATAAATTATTGTGGTCCAAAACCAGGGGTTTCAGTTGCATTGTCCAACTCCTGTATATTTGATTTGTCTGTATATGTAACAGGTATATATTTAACAAACATCCTCAAAACGGAGGAAGGAAACCCGGACTTCCTGAAGAGACACGGTAAAGAGCTGATTAACTTCAGCAAGCGGCGGAAAGTAGCGGAGATCACCGGAGAGATCCAGCAGTACCAGAACCAGCCGTATTGCTTACGTGTAGAGAACGACATTCGGGTTCGTACACAGACAAATTAAAATCAATAATGTAATGGACATCATATTTAATCTAGCGGATAGAAAAAGTGGATAGAAATAGAGTTAAATACAGAATTGTATGCCTCCTTTCTTATTTTTTTATCCCATGCTTGTCGCACTTTCGGAAATGTTAACGTTACTGTTATTTTTACTCTGTATACTTACTTACTTACTCTGTATTAAAGGAGACAGTTTAATATATATGTGTAAAGTATTGATGTTTGTGACCCAAAAAATTTAATTGCACCTAAAGATGAGAGAGGGACACAAAATGCACCATTTACACGGAACGACTCAAACAACTATAGGGATGGATGTGTGATCTGTTACCGAATCATGAATTAATTCTATACATATATATCTGCTCAGAAATTCTTCGAGAACCTGAACCCGATGGAGGACATGATGGAGAAGGAGTTTACCGACTACCTATTTAACAAGTCTTTAGAGATCGAGCCTCGCAATGCGCGCTCCCTGCCTCGATTTGTAAGCTCATCCTACTGCCTCTTTACACTTTAACAATGAAATAGGCACAGACTTTGACCATGCTTCCTATCTCTCTTTCTCTCTTACTCTCTCTGCAGCCTAAAAAATACAGCTGCCCGCTGAAATCACCGGGTGTACGCCCGTCCTCCAGTCGCCCTGGCACCATGCGGCATCCGACACCGCTGCAGAACGAGCTAAGAAAAATCAGCTACAGTCGCATTCCGGACAGCGAGACGGAGAGCTGCGCGGCATCTGCACCCAACTCGCCTCGAACACCCCTCACGCCCCCACCCGCCTCCGCAGCCTCCAGCTCTACAGATATCTGCAGTGTGTTCGACTCTCCGCAGGGTCCCTCCAGTCCCTTCCACTCCAGTATGTAGTTTTATTGTCATACAAAGTAAATATGTCTCTCTTTCTCTTTGTGTGTATCACCAACTAATGCCAAGTATCACTCTAATAATAATAATGCCATGTTAACGTCATGTTGTACGCCATCATCGCATTGCGATGTGGGATAGGGATAAGCTGAAAAAAGCTCCCCAATCTTGTGTCAGCTCTAAGTGCAATTTAGCAACACCAATTAACCTACCGCATGTTTTTAGATTGTGCAATTAAACCGGAGAACCCCCACATGTGCTCGGGGAGAACATGCACACACTCCATACAGAAAGGACCCACAACGTCCTTTTTTTTCAAGAATTTTAGGCCTTGCTGTTTTTTTACTTGATTAGGAACACCTGGGGCAGGTGACACATGAACACTGCCAAGTGCCAGCTCTCATATACAGTGCTCAGTATAAATGAGTTACACCCCTTTGAAAAGTAAGATATTAACCAGTATCTCAGTAAAAAACTAAAGAACAATGTCCGGAATTGTGACATTCATTTGATTTGATTCATTACCATTTAATTCAAATTAATAATATACACTATATTTCCAAAAGTATTTGCTCACCCATCCAAATGATCAGAATCAGATGTTTCAATCACTTCCATGACCTTAGGTGTATGAAAGCTTCAGCATACCAAGACATTTTGGACAGTTCCATGCTCCCAACTTTGTGGGGACAGTTTGTATCTGGCCCCTTCCTCTTCCAACATGACTGTGCTCCAGTGCACAAAGCAGGGTACATAAAGACATGGATGACAGAGTCTGGTGTGGATGAACTTTACTGACCTGCACAGAGTCCTGACCTTAACCCGAACATCTTAGGGAGGAATTAGAGCGGAGACTGAGAGCCAGGACTTCATAATTCCGCTTCTGGACGAATGGTCCAAATTTCCCATAAACCTTGTGGACAGCCTTCCCAGAAGAGTTAAAGCTGTTCTAGCTGGAAAGGGACCGACAGCATGTCAAACCCTATGGATTAGCTCATATGTGAGTGAAATATAGTGTAACTTATTTTAGTTTAGCTCTGATGAAATAGATTATTATATTATTTACAAAAAGTTAATAATAAATTTATAATAAATTATTAATAAATTAATAAACAAAAGCTACTACATCTAATATTTAGTGACCGCCATGATGTTTGTCTTATGATTTCCTTCACGCTGTTACTCCACATGGTCTTGAATCATTTATTAGGTGAATTTTTTTCTCTGTAAATTAATTGTAATCAATGGCCGACACTTGTGGGAGTATTTTGTTGTATAGGATCCAATAGAAAATATTGATTCTGAAATAACAATTGAGGTTTTTGACACATCTGTTGGGGTGCACTTATTTATGCTGAGCACTGTAAGGTGCCGGGTCTGTCCAATGCATACAGCAGAAAGCAACAGTTACCAGCTGTGTATAAACGAAGCAACCTTACCGACTCGTCCGCCTGAAGGAGTGGTGTCTGTTCCAGCAATATCTGCACTTGCGTGACCTTTTCCTGTACCATGGGTGTAGGAAGAGTGGAGGAACCATCAACAAACATTAAACAATAACAACTTAATAATAATAATAATTTTTTTGCCTTTTGGCATTTCCCTGCTGCCAGAGCTGGTCACTCGCATTGCTGATCTGGCATGTTGTACACTGGATGCCCTTTTCTAGTAAATATTTATCCAGCATGAGACTAACAGTTGTATTGTTCTCTTTGTGTGTGTGTGTGTGTGTGTGTGTTGGCTTCCTGGCAAAAAAATACAACCTGACTATTTTTTTACATTATGTATTTCTTCTTTGATAAATGATGATATTGTCTTATTACAGATTTCTTCGCCTTCCAAGGTCTTGTTATCATTATTCCTTTCTCAGCATGTCTCTCTCTGTCTCTCTCTTTCTTTCTCCTCTTTCTTTCTCTTTTCCCCTTTTTGCTGCCAGACAGCGACACCATTTTCGGCCCGATTGCGGTGCCTCACGGCCCACGTTAGTATGAGTCCTCCTTTAACCTTTCTCACGTCTCTCATTCGCTCAGCCATTCTTCTTGTCCATCAGTAGAACTGGGAATCTTTTACATGTGCTGTTATATTGGGGTGGCAGCTGCTTCTGTTTATCTCAAAGGGGCTTTCATTTTTCACACAACTCTATCAGGGTGAGGGTTTGTGTTTGGGTCATGCGTCTGTGATTCATGCCTCATATGTTACCTCCCACTATGGTGTCTCATCATTCATAGAACATTTTTTAAGTACGATTTAAGGGTCTGATTTTTTTTTCCTCGCTATTTTTTTTTCTCAGGGTCATCTTCTGTGTCCTCTATGGTGAGTTTTCACAGAAGTACAGACGACCCCCCTGTTCCTCCTCCCGTCCCACCGCGACGGCGTCCCGAATCCGCTCCTGCTGAATCTTCGCCTTCTAAGGTGAGAAAGCATTTGCAAATTTCATGTCTACATTTCCTCCGAATATAAAATTAAAATGTAATTGCACCGGTCCTCGACATGACCTCTCGCGGCCAATAAGATGATGCGAGATTATGGATCTTGACCTTTTCGAGTACTGGTTACAATTTGTTAATAAATGAAGTGTTTCGAACATGTTTTTAATATTGCGAAATAAACTGTTGCTTTCCCTGACCTCATTTTGCCATGAAATTAATGATTATGCAACAAAACAATACCGCCTTCTGGAACGAATACCACATATAATGTACAATCCAAGTTCTCACACACTACACCACTGCTTCGCACTGTCCACACTGTAGTTGCTCACATCAGATTTAGAAAACTGATGCTTGCTTACAAAGTCAAAAATGGTCCTGCACCCTCCTACATTACAGCACCTATCACACCCCAGACTGCACCTCGCACACTCCGGTCGTCTAGCACTGCTTGACTGGTCCCCCTAACTTTTTGGGGATGAGGAAGGCATGCTTTTATATTCTTCTCCATCCTGGCTACTAAATGGTGGAATAATATTTCCCTTAATATTCCAATGGCAGTCAGTAGCGATCTACAAACACTGTTTGAAGACCCACTTATTCCGCACTTACCCTCAACTAAACTCATATTTTCCTACTCAAATTTTCTCCCCCACCCAAAAAAATCCACATACACAATTCTGCAACAGTTTGAGGATATTCTTGTTGGTTTCGTGTCTAGTCAGAAAGATTGTGTTTACTGATATTGTCTTAAAGCACTTTTGTAAGCATTTTATAAAGACAACCGTTTAAATGTATTTTTCTATATTCAGGGACATTCATTCAGACCACAAGACACTGGTAGGCAAATAATAGTGTAAATTAGTTTTAAATAGAGTGTAAAGTAGAGTGTAAAATAGAGTTTTAAATAGAGTGTACTATAGGTTTTTACATGGAGTGTAAAATATAGTTTTAAATAGTGTAAAACAGTGTATAGATTTAAATACAATGTAAAATAGAGTAAAAAATAAAGGTTTTAAAACAAAATAGAGTTTTGAATAGAGTGTAAAATAGAGTAAAAATAAATAAGTAAATACAGTGTAAAATAGAGTTTTAAATAGAGTGTAAAATAGTTTAAAATGGAGTGTAAAATATAGTTTTATATAAGATTTAAAACAGTGTAAAATAGAATATGAAATATGGTGTTAAATACAGTGTAGAATATAGACTGTACAACAGTGTAAAGTGGTTTTAAATTGAGTGTAAAATATAGTTTTAATAGAGTGTAAAAAGTGTTAGCATAAAATATAGTTTTATATTACATGTAAAACACAGTGGAAAATAGTTTTAAAAAGAGTGTAAAATAAAGTTTTAAATAGTGTAAAATAGAGCGTAAAATAAAGTTTAAATAGAGTGTAAAATAGTTTTAAGTGGAGTGTAAAACAGAGTGTAAAATTGAGTAAAAATAAATAAGTAAATACAGTGTAAAATAGAGTTTTAAATAGGGTCTAAAATACTGTAAAACAATGTAAAATAGAATATGAAATTTGGTTTTAAATACAGTGTAAAATATAGACTGTACAACAGTGTAAAGTAGTTTTAAATAGAGTGTAAAATATAGTTTTAATTGTACAACAGAGTGAAAAAAGTGTTAGCATAAAATATAGTTTTATGTAACATGTAAAACACAGTGTAAAATATTTTTAAATAGAGTTTAAAATAAAGTTTTAAATAGTGTAAAATAGAGTGTATAATAGTTTTAAATAGAGTGTAATATATAGTTTTAAATAGTGTACAATATAGTTTTAACCAGAGTGTAAAATAGTTTTAAATAGAGTGTAAAATAGAGTATAAAATATAGTTTTAAATAGAGTGTAAAATAGTTTTAAGTAGAGTGTAAAATAGAGTATAAAATATAGTTTTAAATAGCGTGTAAAATAGTTTTAAGTAGAGTGTAAAACAGAGTGTAAAATAGAGTATAAAATATAGTTTTAAATAGAGTGTAAAATAGTTTTAAGTAGAGTGTAAAACAGAGTGTAAAATAGAGTAAAAATAAATAAGTAAATACAGAGTAAAATAGAGTTTTAAACAGAGTGTAAAATAGAGTAAAATTAAATAAGTAAATACAGTGTAAAATAGAGTTTTGAATAGAGTGTATAATAGAGTAAAAATAAATAAGTAAATACAGTGTAAAAGAGTTTTGAATAGAGTGTATAATAGAGTAAAAATAAATAAGTAAATACAGTGTAAAATTGTTTTAAGTAGAGTGTAAAACAGAGTGTAAAATAGAGTATAAAATATAGTTTTAAATAGCATGTAAAATAGTTTTAGGTAGAGTGTAAAATAGAGTATAAAATATAGTATTTAATAGTGTGTAAAACAGTGTAAAATATTTTTGGGATATATAAAAATAGCATAATAAGAAATCTGACAGTAATAATGTTTTGATCATAATGTTCTTTCCCTAAAATATTGTTTTTTTTTTTGTTTTTTTTTTTGTTTTTTTTTTTTTAGATGATGTCCAAACATGTGGACAGTCCCCCGGCCATCCCCCCAAGGCAGCCCACCGGTAAGCTTTACCCGATGCGCTACTCTGTCCCCGACGGTCCCTCCAGCCCACCCTCGCTGCCTCCCCGCGAGCCATTGCGCACTCCGGATGTCTTCTCCAGCTCGCCTCTGCTCCTCCAGCCTCCTCCGCAGGGCCGGCGTGCCGAACCCAGCCACTTTTTCCCCTCGTCCCCGTCGCCGCTGGGACCACGCAAGCTCCCATCGTCGACCCCAGCGCCTAACCTGCTCGAGTGTGATGCGCCGCACGGCACTGCTGGACCACCTCTGCCTCCCCGACACAGTACGGTCATCCCTAAACTTCCCCCAAAGACATATAAGAGGGAGCGGGAAGGACCGCCACTAGTCGAGAATGCCAATCCTTCATAAAGCGGAAACACTAAAGACTGAAGACATGATGAAAAGTGTGATTATATATAATGACTTTTTCGAGAGAGAGAGAGAAAAAGAGAGAGAGAAAAAGAGAGACTTGTTTTGTTTTGTCTGTGTCGTCTTTGTCCGGATGTTTAATTCATTTTGCTGTACATTTTTGTGTTTTGTTTTTTTTTTTTTTTGTACATTGCTTATTTGACTTATTGTCTGCCCTTCTGCCTTTCTTTTTATCTGCAAAGCCACAGTACAGTCAGGGCCAGGTTTGAAAAGAATTATCTATATACCATGTGCTACACTTTACCATGAATGCTGGATAGCAAAAAAAATGTCACTTTGAACCAGCAACGAAAGCGTGGTTTCTCTCCACACCAACCATACTGTATGTGCCTGTTTCATGGGCACGTGTGATGCTGGACAACAGGTAGGTCTCGACCCATAGGACTTCCTCAGACTTTGGTTTAAGCACACCTCGTTATGTTAAAATTAAGGAATGGTGAGATGTGAGCTGTTGGTTTCTTAACCCTCACGGGTGGTGAGAGGTCTGTGTGCGCCGGTAGTCTAAGGTGTACCACGAGTCAAAAGGTACCCTCCCACAAACAAAGAGGTACTTTCAGGCATTCAAAAACATGGCAAATACAAACAAAGAAGTGATTGTCCTTAATTTGTTAGAACTTTTATTTTCTGACTCATCTCTGTTTTTGCCATTATGTAAAGAAGTAAAAAACAAAAAAATTGCCTTCTTAAAACAAGGGAATAAAAGTGTTTCTACCAACTGTGTAGTGAGAAAGTGTTGAGAAAGATTACGAGCGTGGCGCAATGGGTAGCGTTGGTGCCGGGTTTGCTCTCCAGATAAAACAACACTGGAAATTTTTGTGTATTCCAAAGACATGTATTCTAGGTAAATTGGTGTCTCTAAAGTGGCCCTTATTGTCTGTGAGTGTGTTCTATGATGGAGTGGCACCCTGTATAGGGTTTTTCCTGCCCATGCGCCCAGAGCTGCTGGGACCCTGTGTGGATTAAGCGGAAGATAAAGGATTGATGGATGGATGGATGCATGGAACACAGAAAAGAGAAATAGATTTTATTCATACATTTCACTAACATTTCATAACTTGCCCATCTGTCAACACGCTTTCTCATTCACGCTCTACAAAGCAAAGAATGCACCGCTGTCCTCACGTCTTTATCAGACGTGTATCCTAATACGCGTACTGTTGGGCTACTTTATGGTGACCAAAGAGTCAGTCGTGGAAGTCTGGAACTCTGGTTTCTCTGTACATTCTCCGAAAGTCTTCGACACCAGACGTACAATAAAATGAATCATTGCAAGCTGCTCTTTTATCAAGTGAGGAAATGCTTTTTTATTGCACCCCAGTCACAAATAAACCAAATAAATCGTGATGTTACATGAAATACATTGTAAAGAATCTCGCTCTCAATGGTCTTTTATTTATTAATGTTTTATTTGTTGCCATGACTTTTATTATACAATATTGTAAATACATGTCAATTAAAATATAAATACAAAGTTATTTATAAATAAATATTTTATAAATAAATAAAAAGAAAAGTAATAAACACAGTGAGGGAGCATTAAACACATTTAAGATGATTTGAACTCCACTCTAGGCAAGTCATGGCTGAAGTGCCATTGAGCAAGGCACCCAATCCCCAACTGCTCCCCGTGCGCCCTAGTAGAGTGCAGCACACTGCTCCAGGTGTTCAGCCCTGGATGGGTTAAATGAGGAGAAAGAATTTCCCTATGGGGATCAATAAAGTATCAATTATTATTATTAAAAATTATTATTATTATTATTTACGGTGTACAATCACTGCACGTGGTTAATAACAGGTTGGTACAACTTTTTAAAAAAAATTACAGCACGCAGACATCGAGGCACTGACTCCACAAGGTGGCGAACATCCTCAGTACAGAAGTCCACCCATACCCGATGCAGATGCTCTGCCACTTTGACGCTTGCATCTCTGATCAATCATCATGACGAACCCGATCAGTCAGCATTATTGATGGAAATGTTATTACTACAAGGCAAATCGTATAGCAATCTGTGTAGTAGAACATTGAAAGGGTTGTGTTTCTAATAATAGCAGTGTGGAGTTCAGTTAGTGAGGTCAGGTGTGAATCAAGTGAACCCTTATTTTAGTATGAAGTTCTCATTGAAAGACAAAGAAAGACGAGGCAATGTTCAGAAGAACAGTGTACTTTGATTAAAAAGTTGATTTGAGAGATATAATAAAATACAGACACCAATCGACTGTTTAGATAAAATTATCTCCAATAATTTAAAATGGAAAGACAACCAGAAGACATGTAAGAAAATGGAAGACTGCCATTCAGAGTGAGGAATAGATAAAATCGTAAGGCTCAGACAATGATCAGCTCCAGGATGATCAAAAACAGTCTGAAGTTACCTGAGTACTGCGACAGAAGACGCCTAAATCTAGACCCTAAATATATTAGCAACATGTCCCCACTATATCACCCTGTTATAAAAAAGACATGTACTAAAAAGTATATAATTTACCAAAGAACACATCAACTGGACTAAAGAGAAATAGAGAAACAGTTCATCAGACGACCCCCAAACTGAATTTAAGCCAGAGAATACACTTAAGACAGTGAAGCATGGTGGTGTACGCTTCATGATATGGGCATGTTTCTCTTACTATGGTGTCAGACCGTTTATTTATCACATACCAGGGATCATGGATAAAGAGGTTAATTCAAATTTTGTTTGTTACAAACATAGTTACAGCATGCAGTCAAATGCTTTTTTATAGAAGGGACAGCTGCAGTACAGAGACCTGGAAAAAGTAGGGGTTAAGGGCCTTGCTCAAGGACCCAAAAGTGGGACCTTGTGTGGCTTGAAGCGCCGAACTTCGGATCAGTAACCCAGAGCCTTTAAGCACTATGCCAAAACTGCCTTAGAGAGAAGCTGGCCAATGTGGGGATTGAACCCGCAACCTTAGTGTTACTACCACCACACTCTGAGCAACTGCGCTAACCGGCCGGACAAATGTCATACACCTTCATTGCTTGGTTGCACATATGTGATCTGTGGGATAAGGTTAAGCATAATAATAATAATAATAATAATAATAATATGCTTTACATCAAGACAACAAACACACAATTCAGTCAAAGAAAGCATAGTTCATTAAAGAAATAAGATTTGAATTGTGGAAGTAAAGAGACAGAGCTAGGAGAATGTGCTAGAGAGTTCCACAGAGCGGGGGCAACCACACTAAATAATCTGCAAACCAATGAGGACAGACTAAATCTAGATATAACGAGCAGTCTAGCATTGGAGGACCTGAGTGAGCACCGGGGAGTGTAGGGGGTCAGCAGGTGGGAAAGACAGACCTGGGCAAGTCTATATATGTCTTTAAACAAGAGGAGCAGAATTTGATATTAGATATGCTTATTTACAGGAAGCCAGTGCGATTGCTCCAGAACCGGTGCGATGTGCTTGTGTTTGCGGGTGGATGTGAGAATCCTAGCCACGGCACTTTGAAATAAATAAATAAATGTAGGGCTAAAAAGATCATTTGCCCACAGCCATGAAATCTTGAAGACACATAGTGATAGAATTAGGAGGAAAGGGATCCAAGGGCCTGAGGCTGAAGTATATCTGCATGTCGTCTGCATTACAATGAAGTTTTAGTCTGTGATTTTGGAAATTTTCGCCCAGGGGAGACATGTATAATAGTGGTGGTCCAAGGACCAAGCCCTGAGGCACACCCTGACGTATGAATGCATTTTTGAGATGTTGCACCCTAGCTGGACAAAACATACCAAACATACCAATCTCTTCTCAGCTGTTGCAGCCCAGGCAGTCTAAACTTATAAAACTTGTTATTAACACTCCTGGCGTTTGTTGTCTAATGCTGAGGAGGAAATAATCTTGATATGGATCCAGACTAACAAAATTAGTTCTGGATTGGCCAGAACATTCACCGGACTTTAGTCCAGTAGAAAACGTGTAAACCGATATTGTTTCTGGGGTTAAAACCAAGAAATGCAGAGGAATTTGTGAAACGTTGTAATTTCATCCTGGGCTGCAGAACACCTGTTCACAAGAGTCAGAAGTTGGTAGAGTCCATGTAACACAGATGTGAAGCAGTTCTCAGAAACAGTGTTTATACGGAATTAATATTAGATTAGTGATTCACAGGAATGTGAAGATTTATACTTTATTCATTAAATATTGGCATATATTTTTAATAACAGCCCAAATCTGTAAAATAATAAAAATATATGGTTTTTGTCTTGATTTTGGCAACGGATTTGTTCCTGGGTTTTAAACATCAGAAATAGAGCAAAAATACAAAATTTACTAAAGTTCTTTTGTGATTAATCAAGTTTCGTGTTTAACAATTTATTCTTTATTTTCATAAAAAATACATTTCATACATAAACATTAAGCAAGTCATGATTGTTCATACCCAGACTTATAAATCCCAGAACCAACGTGTGCTTCATGCTAAGGGCATACATACATGTCATTCAGTGCTTCAATAAGAGTTCCTCTGGATTCTAAATATCAGCCAGTGAGAAAGAGGAAATAAAGGTCTTATTGCTGGATCTCTCTGCCCGGCTTGCTTTCCACAAGACTCTGCACTCTGGCCAGAATTATTTCATTGCTACTGCTGCACTGCTCAGGTCCGTACGGAGCACAGATGGTGAGTACGTTGGCCACGCACAGGACGGTGCCTTCGTCCGTGACGGGAATGAAGTTCTTCTCCAGCCATGCTCGCAGGTCCTGCTTGCGTTCCTCAAGCACCTCTTCGTTGAACTCCTGACTGCCAGCTGGTGTAAACAGACATCTCATCTTTCTTTCAGAATCTTCATCTCCTGCCTTGAGGAGATGCACCTCCGTCACAGCGTGACCCGAGATGACCCTTACAGTGGCGCTTTTTTCCTCCTCGAAAGTCACAAGGACGAGGCTTATGGGGGGAAAAAATGAAGATGATAGCATTTCATTTAAAGTTCTATAAACAGACTGTTGTAAAGTGATAGAGAATAGTGCATAAGTATTTTTAGTACAAATTTGGGTAGAGACGGTGGTGCAGTGGCTTCACAACTTTATGTGTGGTTTGTATGTTCTCCCCATGTTCGAGCAGGTTTCCTCTGGGTTTCCCACCCACATTCCAAAGACATACATGTGAGGTTAATCTGTGGCCCTTAATGTGTGAATGTGTGTGACAGTGTGTGTGCAAGTATTTATGTTACACATGCACCCTAAAATGGTGGCGTGACGCCCTGTATAGGGTTGCTCCCACCCTTGTGATCAGAGTTGTCAGGTGAGTACCAGCTGCCCTGACCCCTTGTGAATTAATATAATGAAGGAATGAATGGATGGGTGGAGTTAGGGACTGCGTTGTCATATGCAGTCATGCACAGATGTTCTTTGTAGGATGGGGAAAAGCTGAGTGCAAATCCCAATCTCTCGTCAGCATTTGCAGACCACGGGGAGTCAAACCACAGAAATGACATATAGAGCTTAATATTATGCCTCACCCCTTCTCCGTTAATGGCAATGAATAAGAAATGAATTTAATATTTAAATATAATGTACACAGTGTGGTGAATACCTGGCGGAAACCGGATCCACAGTGAACACCAATCCTTCATACTGCTGCTTATCCAGCGTGATTACTCTGACCTCCTGATTCACAAATTTAAACCAGTCCAACGGCAGCATCTTACACCATTCCCCCATTTCCGCTTTAAATGTTGTTATTGAAGCTTAATAACAACAACAGCAATAAAAAAAACATTTACTTCATACGATATATAGATAAAAACTGCGCATTTAAACTTTAGCGGAAATTGAACATGTTCTCGAAATGCATTGTGGGATATCGGGTTTGTAAACGCCTTGTTTTCAGCGATGTATTCGCGTCTCTAAAGACTACAACTGCGGACATTTTGTAATGTAACACTTTCTTTCTCTTCTGTTTTCATCGACGAATCTGGCTGTCGTATGGAACGGAAATGAGGTTAGTGCAAAAACAGTTATGTTCCTAAGGGATATAAGGGTATGTAGTTTAATCTAGGGGTATTATTGGGTAGGAAATATAAAATGAAAGGTATTTTTTAATGTAAAATAATATTTCTCCGGAAGACTAGCTCCACACTCCAGCTTATTAGGTGGCGGTAATGCACCTTAAACTTGGTCTGCTAACCGCCATGTTTTCCAAAGAAGAAGAAGAAGAAGACGAAGAAGCAGCAACGACGAGTCTGTGACGTTTGTTCGAAAACCGTGTGTTTAGGAAATGTGAGATGTCCAGATACGGTCGGCACGCAGGAGGTAAAGGTGGAGCGGAAGGGGTCGGAGGCTGAAGCGTATTTATTTGCATTTATTGCAATAAATTTTAGGGAAATGCATAAAAGAATACGTGAATACATGTTATTCGGCATCGGGTAACATCACAGCGCGCGGCTTTGCTTGCGCCTTAAGTGCTGTAGTTATGGCTGGCTCATGCGCGTTTACGACTTTATTTAAAAAGATTGCTAGCTGATACAAACTAACTACAGCGGATATATTAAATGTTTATTTTAAAACAAAGTAAACAAGCACGCGCATTGTTTGTTTATTTTGACGTAAGATACATTTAAATATTTTTATGTTTAGAAATGTATACTTCTACTTCGTGAAAAAGGGAACAAGCCGTTGTCATTAGCGCGACTGATCAAAATAATGCATGGGCCGCCATTTTGAAGTAAACCTGCGTGTATGAACTAAACAGTCGACTTCGAGGGGTAAAAAACCCCGTGATGTTACGGGAGTGAATTGTAATATTACGAGAATACATCGTAATATTTCGCGTATAGTCATAATATTCCGAGATTACAATAGTGATATTGTCACATTAATGTCGGGATATTTCGGGAATAAAATCGTGATATTCTGAGATTACAGTCGTAATATTACGAGATTAAAATAGTGATATTACGAGAATAAACTAACGTATCGAGAATAATGTAGTAATTACAAGATTACAGTAGGAATATTGAGAATAAATTGTAATAAAAGATTAGTCGTAATATTTCGAGATTAGTCAAGAAAGTTTGCAAGCTTGGGTTAAAATGAGGGGCGCTGGGTGAGAAGTGTAATTTTAATCCATATCTTTTAAAAAAAAAAAATAATTATGCAAAAAACCGGTTTTATTAAATAATTAAAGTGCAGTTTTGAACTTTGTCTCATAGAAAATGAATGGGGCACAAAACCTGGGGGCATCGATGACACTGTTTGACATTTCTTAGCAAATTACAGTTGACAGCCAGACAAAATTCTGGAAATTAGGCAATTAGTTGTATAACACTGCTGCAATCACATGAACTAGAGAGGTGCATTTTCTGTAGAAGCACTGGTATACTCTGCTCAGTGTATATCAAAAAAATTACCAAATAGTTGGTGGGGTGCAAATACTTTTGCTCTGACAGGTGTGTGTGTGTGTGTCAGTCAGTCAGTCGGACTGACATTTATTCTTTCAACGTTAATCTTGTAATATTACGAATTTGTTCTTAAAGTCATCTAAATATTGTCCGGTCTTAAGCCCGAAAGGGTAAATGCCGCGTTAAGGTTGGTATCCAGCAAATAAACGTGCCGGATTGTAATGCAAGTGACTTGCAGCGGTATCCCCTGGTGGTAAAGAAAAGGCAGAAGATGAGGGGGGAAAAATACTGCATGTTCACAAAAACCTATAAATATTTACATTGAACACGTTAATTGATGTATTTATTTTTTATTTAGCTTTCTGTTTTAAGTAACTGCATGAACAGTCAATGAATGCATAAATGCATTAATGTAAACTTGCTGTTGCTGCTGTAGTAACTTTTTCCCCATCTATGGACTCTTTGTCATAATCTGTTTACACTGAATGTTTGTTATACAGTAAACTCGTCTTATTCATGGATTTAATATTTGATATTTCAACTTAAAAAAATGTCCCATATCATTCTATTTCTCGGCTGTTTTTTAATAGTCTCTTTTAGACATATTCTCAGACTACAGTCCAAGTTTTGGTAATGATTTAAATATGCATTGTTAATTGTGAACGTGTTACGAAAAATGTTTTAGAGGAAAATGTGATCTGACTAACACATCTTTTATTTTGCAGAGGCTAAAGTTTATGTAGGGAACCTAGGCACTGGTGCAGGAAAAGGTGAACTTGAGCGGGCTTTCGGTTATTACGGGCCTTTGAGAACTGTGTGGATTGCAAGAAACCCACCAGGATTTGCCTTTGTTGAGTTTGAAGATCCCAGAGACGCTGACGACGCCGTCCGTGGCCTTGATGGCAAGTAAGTGGAAGCATGCACAGATGGATGAACACTCTTCTGAAGCATATTGACTAATTTATTGAATAATTATGGCAATTATTTATTAAACGCAAAATATTGTTAAGCCAATTTGTCTATGGTGTGCGTAAACACGCACACGCTCACCAGCCACTTTTCTAGGTACACATTATGAGGATGTATTCATGCATCTATTTTGTATCTACATGTCTGCATAGTTATCCATAACTTTGTCTGTCTGCTGTCTATCTATCTGCATGTTTGTCCATCCATCAATGCATCGTCTGTCTGCCTTTTTGTTTATCCATCTGTATCTCTCTTTATTGTTCTATCTATCCATCGAACTACCTGTCTGCCTATTTATCCACTTGTCTCTTTCTGTCCATCCATCTGTTTTTTATTCTGTCCAGCTATTTCTCTTTTCTTCTCTCTGTCTGTCTATCATGTATCCATGTATCCATCCTTCCAGCTGTCTGTCCACATTAGCATTTCAACATTGGTTATATAAAACAGTTAATAACATTGGTCATTTGTTTCCTTTTTTGTATTTCAGAGTGATCTGTGGAAGTCGTGTGCGTGTTGAGGTATCTACAGGTATGTCGCGCCGCTCCCGTTATGAACGCCCACCCACCCGGCGTCCCTTCGACCCTAATGACCGTTGCTATGAGTGTGGCGAGAAGGGGCATTATGCGTACGACTGTCACCGTTACAGTCGCCGCAGACGGAGCAGGTAAATAACAGCCACAGCAACCACCATTACCAAATCAACACCTTGATTAAATACACACCTGAATGTTAATCAGTAGTCCACAAAAAAACATAGGACCTACAGTACATTACACACATGCTGTATAAAGTGTTGACTGATGTTGAGAAAGACTGAGTGCTGTTGTTGGCGTATGTAAAATTAAAATACTATATTTCTCAACAGCTTGGTTCACATAGGAGTGTCTTAGGAATGTTTTAATGCTGCTCACAGATTCTCTCTATCTCCATGTGTGTGCTGGGTAACTGCTGATAGACACCCATTAATTTCTGTCTGACTGTCTTATCTCTCGATCTATTCTAAATGTTTGTCTGTTTAGTCATCCATATATCTTTGTTTGTGTAGCTCTCCATCTATCTGTCCTTTCTGACTGTCTGTATATCCATCATCCAACTATCCGTCTCTGTCTGTCTGTCCATCTGTGTTTCTGCCAGTATCTCCGTATCAGTCTATATACCTGTCTCCCTACCTGTCTGTTTATCTCCTGATCTATCCATTTTTCCACCTGTCGTGTCTATCTGTCCATACATCCATCTGTATGACTGTCACGTAGTCTGTATTTATCTATGGGTTGTGACTCTTCATTCCATCCAGTCAGGAGGTGACTTACTTGATCAAACAAACGGTAATATATCACCTACAATGTATTGCTCAACCACTGTGTACGCATTCAATGTTACCTGTTTTCCTTTAAGGATTATATGATGCTCACATGTTGTGTTTGCAATATATATATATATATATATATTCTTTTATTTATTTATTTTTGAATGACTTTTGACCCTGGTCAAAACCTTTCAGGTTTCGTCGTTTGATTCAGAGTGTCACGACCCTTTACGATTTCATGAATCTTCTAGCAAATTCTACACTTAAGGTCACCTGCTTTGACCAGGGCGTGACCAGCCAGACTCTCTCTAAGTCTCCTGACACTTCGAATCTGCAATCGTTTCATTTGGGGCACATAAGCGTGTGTGTGTGTGTGTGAGAGAGTGTGTGTGTTTGTCCTCCCCTTGCCCTTCCCTGTGATCGTCAATCTGAGCCAATTTGACTTATTAATTTGGGCCCACGCTTTTGCTAACGAGAGCATCGAGACTTCGCCAGACAAAGCCCTTCGCACACTTCTATCAAGTCTCAATCAAGCGATTTGGCTGTCAGTGCGATCATCGTTAGAAAGCGAAGAAAACGTCTAGATGCAGAGGTCGACTGATGATAGATACTTCTAGAACGCCTAGATCTGCTAGACCTTGGTTCCAAAGAGGGTCGACCTGCAAACTTGCAAGGTTTATTTTAAGTACCAATTAATGTGTCTTTCTCTCTATATTTTTTATTTTGCCTGAAATTAGTCAAAAGTAAGGTACGATGTTATAAGATTCCTAATTTTTCATTCATTTATTTATTTTTCTGGTTAATTTTGAGAAAGACCTACTTTATGAAGGGACCCTGGAAGTCATTTAGTGCTAAAGTGAATTACTGTATCTTTTTCCGTTCATATTAAATGTAATCTCAATGGAAGAGGTACAGAATGCTATAAGAAGATGCAGAAAAAGATTCAGGTCACAGAAACAATTATCTGTATGGGGGGGTACAGTCAATACTTGTCAATAATGCTTTCATTTTTCATTGCATTCTTTCATCCATGCATCTATTTTTGCACCCTCTTTCTTGGTCGGTGAAGGTCTCGCTCACGCTCTCGTGGAAGGAGGTATTCTCGTTCCCAGTCTCGCAGCCGGAGCCGAGGAAGAAGGTGGGTGTATTAGCCATGTTTTAACCATTCATTATTTAATAAGAATTTAAAATGCACTTTAAATAAATGCTGTTGGTTGTACCAAAGTGAAGACAAGAATGCCATTGGGCGCATGGTGGTGATGATGAAATGAACAAAGATATGGAAAAACAAATCAATTAGAACCAACACCATGCTATGACTGATAAAAGTC
>JAOUQT010000004.1:2479284-2493428 GCA_025769995.1 Xyliphius kryptos | reverse complement strand
AACACAGCATAACATAACACTAAACCTAAATAGATAACCCAAACACAATCCAAAACCCAAACACAGCATAACACAACACAAAACCCAAACACCACAAAAAAAAAAACACTGCACAAACCCGACAAAAAACCCAAACACAAAACAAAAACTAAACACGGCACAACTCGACACAAAAGTTTAAATGAACGTTTTCCATTTGTCACTATTCTTGCACACAGCGGAATTGGTCCTCCAAATTTAACCCATCCGTGCAGTGATACACACACATATAATGTATATACAAACACAAGTAAATTAAGCCCACCTGCCCAAAACAGTGAGCATGAATCACAGTGCCCAGGAGCAATCAGGGGTTAGGAGCCTTGCCCGAGTGCGCTTCATCCATACTAAACTAAATGAAACTTCATTCCTCTTCGTTCCTCTCTTCATTAGGAACACCCACTTATGCTCAGCCACTTTTATTTACTATATATAGCTCTTGTGACATCATTTACTTAAAAAAATACTGATTTACTTATTATTTACATATTTGTGCCAATAAATGATTTTAAAAATGTTTTTAAAATCATGTTTAAAAAGCGTATTAATGGAAAGTTTAGTGGAAGGAAAAAGTGTGGTAGAAAAAGTTGCACAATCAACTGGGATAACCCCTTAAAAGGATCATCAAGAAAAGGCCATTAAAAATTTGGGTAAGATTTGGGTAAAATTCACAAGGAGTGGACTACTGCTGGAGTAAGTGCTTCAAGAGCCACCACACACAGACATATCCAGAACATGGGCAACAACTGCCACATTCCTTGTATCAAGCTACTCATGACCAACAGACAACACCAGAAAAGTCTTACCTGGGCCAAGAAGAAAAAGAACTAGACTGTTGCTCATTGGTCCAATGTGTTGTTTTCAGATTAAAGTAAATTTTGCATTTCATTTTGAAATCAAGTTCCCAGAGTCTGGAGGAAGAGTAGAGAGGCACACAGCCCAAGCTGCTTAAGGTCTAGTGTTAAGTTTCCACAATCAGAGATGGTTCGGGGAATCATGTCATCTGCTTTGAAGGTCCACTGTATTATATTAAGGCCAAAATCAGCGCAGCTGTCTACCAGGAAATCTTTGAGCACTTCATGCTTCCCACTGCTGACAAGCTTTTTCGAGATGGACCTTTCATTGTGCAGCAGGACTTGGCACCAAAAGTACCATTACCTGGTTTAATATCCACAGTATTACTCTGCTTGATCGGCCAGAAAACACGCCTGACCTAAACCCCATAGAGAAGATGAGAGGCACCAGACCAAACAATGCAGACTAACTAAATGCTGCTATTAAAGCAACCTGGGCTTCCATAACGCCTCAGCAGTGCCACAGGCAGGTTGCCTCCATGCCATGCCACATTGATGCAGCAAATTATTCAAAAGGATCCCCGACCAAGTATTTAGTGCATTTACTGTGCATACTTTTCAGTAGGCCAAAATATCTGCATTAAAATGATTGTTTTCAGTTGGTCTTTATATAATCTTCTGATATTTTTGAGATAATGATTTTGGATTTTCATTGGGTGTAAGCAATAATCATCAACATTAACAGAAATAAACACTTGAAATAGATCACTGTGATTGTAATAAATATATATACAATATAATGTATGCATTTCTCTGTTTGTATTGAATTACTGAAATAAATTAATTGATGATGTTCTAATTTATTGAGATGTACCTGTATATAGTCTATATGAGGTGTCTCTAGAACTTGACACATTATCGGATAGATAAAACAGAACACGAGGTGTTAGAGTCATTCCTTCATTCCAAAGCTCAAGATGGCAAACATCAGATAACAAATACTGGCTGATCAACTGGATTGATTATGAGCAGAACATTGCGGTTTTGCCATTTAGTCTGAGCCAGACAACTCTTTGCAAAGCAACACAGACACATGCTTGTAGATGCCTAGTATCACTACTAATAGAGATAGTCTAGAAAGTACCCTTAAATAATTGCAGGTGGCATTTATGAAAATGATCTAGTAAATTATGTCTGAGGCTTCATTGTTACAGTACATTTATTCTGCCTGATCATTTATGCAATGTGATGAAAGAATTTTAGCATGAGTGGCTACCTAATCACTTTAAATAATGATTTATAAGCAGTTTAAAATAGGGCATAACCTATTCATCCTTCTTACACTTCGAATCACCTTCCGACACACACACACACAATCACCAGTTTGTACATTTCTCGTATTACTACTAACAGGTTTGCATTGATAGTTGACTTAAATCTGTGACTATGTGCCATGACAACAATTTACAAATTGTACTTCTTGTCTGGACTAACCCCGCCCCGTCATTATAACTCCACCCCCTAGTTACATCTTTAACATGTTTGTACAGCATATCTACACAAAATTTGATCCTTACTAAGTTGCTCAAGTTGAGGGATAGTAATGTTAACCCATTCTTGTCTAATGTAGGATTCTAGTTGCTCAAGTGTCTTGACCAGTTCAGTAGCTGGACCCTTCTCTTTACAATTTTACACTGTTGAACTAATTTCTGGTATCGCTCCACTATCTGTCAGAGCAGAATTAGGGGAATTGCAGATCCTTTTCCCATTTTTTACTTCTGAGAGCCGCTTCCACCTCAATATTTTCTTATTATACCCAGTCATGTTAATGACTTATTGCCAATTGGTCCTCCAGCTGTTCCTTTTTTGTACCTTTAACTTTTCCAGCCTCTTATTGCATTTGGCATGAAATTTTAAAATGTCTCACTTTCTACATTTGATATGTTGTCTATGTTCTATTGTGACAATGTTTTTGACATTTCTATATTATTGCATTTCCTTCTTATTTACAGGTTTTACTTTCTCCCAACTTTTTTGGAATTGGGTTTGTGGTATTGGTGCTGTCATAAATGTTTTTTGGTTGGTGAACTGGTAAACCATTTTCTATCGGATTCAATTAATATACAGAGAAATAATGATTAAATAATAATACACGCCACTGGGACCAAAAAAATGTCTCACACACTAATATTAAGTTGAACCACCTTTAGATTTGATTGGTGCACGCATTCGCTCTGGCATCATTCCAACGAGCTTCTGCAATGCCACAACATTTATTTCTGTCCAGAGTTGCATTAATTGTTCCCCCAAGATCTTGTATTGATGAACTAAAAGCCTTCTCCAGAACCTCCTAAAGATTTTCAAAGGGGTTCAGGTATGGACTCTGTGGTGTGAAAATTACGTCTCTAATGCTCGCCAGGAGAATACCAAGGTGCCATTGTATAGATATATGATGTATATATAATTAAATAAATAAATAAATAAATCATTCAATGGAAGCCTGCTGCTTTGGTATATGAGGTGGTCAGCTGACCTCATTGTTTGGGCACATAATCACCCATGCAGTAATTATCCCTTGAAAGGCTCTGGCTCTAAATAATTATCTGGTTAAATTAAGTTGCTGACCGTTGTTTTTTTGGCCGGGCGGCGTGGTATATTATAAAAATGATTTATATTTCCATCTGTTCATGCAGCTACGTGATGATGATGCCATTTAAGAGGCAGGCGCTGGTGGAGTTTGAGGAAGTCGAGAGTGCCGATCGCTGTGTAGGCTCTGGCTCCCGGGAGGCGGTGTACATTGCCGGACAGCAAGCCTACTTCAACTACTCCACCAGCAAGCGCATCACACGGCCCACAAACGCAGACGACCCGAACAGTGGAAACAAAGTGTTACTGTTCTCCATTCAGAACCCGCTCTACCCCATCACTACAGTGAGTATGAGCCTCTGAGACGCATCATATACTTTAGTCGTACTGAGCGACATCTGCGTGGGTAGATCTGTGCATTCATTAGGCAAATGACTTTTAGGGCCAGCATTGGCAAAAACAAGCAAGTTTCTCATCAACCAACTTCTTCTTCTTTTGGCATCTCCCTTCATCAGGGGTCTCCATAGCGAGTCAATCTTCTCCACCTCACTCTGTCCTTCGCATCTTCTGCTCTCACACCAACAACCTACCAACTACATCCATATATCTCCTCTTTGGTCAAAGTTAGGGGTTAATCTATCTTTCTGTGGACTGTCACAGTTACTTAATATCCAACCACACGTTTTTGTATATTGTATATAATGAAAGACAGAGGGCCATTGCAAAATCCTCATTATCTCAGAAAAGTGTATTTACTAACTGTTTCATAGTGGCACTGACTCAGAGACAGGAAACAGACTGGAGGTGGCAGATCCTAAGATGCTGAGGTTCTCTTTGGGAGTGACCAGGATGGACAGGATTAGGAATGAGAACATCAGAAGGACAGCTCAGGTTGGAAGATTGGGAGACAAGGATAGAGAGATCAGATTGAGATGGTTTGTGCAGAGGAGGGACAGTGGATATATTGGTAGGGGGATGTTAGAGATAGAGCTGTCATACAAAAGGCAGAGACGAAGACCAAAGAGGAGATATATGGATGTGGTCAATGTAGTAGCATGCAGGATGTTGCTGTGAGAGCAGAGGGACAGACTAAAGACTAAAGCCTAAACCAACAACACTAATTTAGTTACAGGACGGTTTTAAGATTAATTTTTTTAACAAAAAACATGAAAGACAGCGACAAAAAATATTAAATACAGTCAGGGACGGGCTCAGGTGCAGAAACGGGGCACGTGAGAAGACGGGATCAGGCGGCTGCTGGTCATCGGATATTCTTTTTATTGTACTTTCTTTTATTTTTATATTTTTCCCCCCACTTTTCTTCTTCTGCTTTTCGTGGCGCGTGGTTGGCGATAGTGGGTCGAGTCGAGTCGATTGTCTGGCTTTTCGCCGACCCGTGCTAAATTTCCAGCCGCATTTGTCTCCTAGTCTGGCGCTGAATGTGGCTTTTCACGGCGCGCCATGAGAACTAACATTCTGCTTTGTGATTGGAGGAATGGACACCGGTGTATTTGTCGGCTCTGGACACGATTTGTCCTTGGGTATGACATTCAATCGGTTTGATTTACTCCCACACGCCATTATTATTAGTTTGATTTTTTATAATTTTTTACTATCATTATTATTATTATTATTATTATTCATATTATTAATAATGATATTATTATTATTGCTATTATTTTTATTATTATTCTAATTATTATTGCTATTATTATTATTATTATTAGTAGTAATAGTAGTATTGTTATTATTATTATTGTTATTATCATTATTATTCTTATTAAAATATTGATATTATTATTATTATTATTGTTGTTGTTATTATTATTAAAAATAGTATTATGATAAATATTATAAATTCTATTGTTATTATTATTGTTGTTATTGATATTATTGATATTATTATTATTATTGCTATTATTATTATTATTGTTATTATTATAAATATTATTAATTTTTGTGTTGTTGTTATTATTATTATTATTATTTTTTAAATATTATTATTATTATATAATTTAATATTTTAATAATTTAATGTAGGTTGTAGACTTATTACTGTAAATGTATTATTGTGCATGTTCTTCACAAAAAAAAAAATTCAAATAATAATAATAATGAATCAAATCATTAATCTTTAAGTAAACCCTGAAAACGGGTCCCACAGACCCAGACCTAAGGTTAGGGTTTAACCTATACAAGGGTTAAATCAATAAAAACAAACCTTATCCTTATCTCAAGCCTCATGCTGAGAGTCAGGGAAAAAGACAATGACTGCTAACAAAGACAAAACTCTAGTATGCTAATTTTACTAATGACCAGTCGGAAGAAGCCCCATTTATCATCATTATGGTAGTTCCGGCTACAGGAGCAACCAGCCGAAGCCCCTTCAATTGTCTCTTATAGATCAGTGTCCTGACCAGACCCAATCAAGACGAGATAATAGACTCCGCTTGTACTACTAGGTTAAGTGGTGTGTCTTGGGTTAGGTCAATAGAAATAGATCTGCGTATCTAAAGCCTTGATTAAAACGGTGATGAGATGCTTCGAATCTAATGCGAATTATTTCACTGATGATCACTGCTGTGTGATTTATGAAAGTGCTCTGTATTGATGATGATGATGATGATGATGTATAATGAAGTACTATTTTTCTGTTAGGACACTCTTTTGTTTCATGTTACAGGATGTTTTGTACACTGTGTGCAACCCCATCGGCAACGTGCTACGTATCGTCATCTTCAAGCGCAACGGCATTCAGGCCATGGTGGAATATCCTTACTGGAGGGAAACAGGCACTTGGGATGATTGAGTTAAGGATTTAGATAAAATACGGTTCAACTTTTTCTCACTGTGCGATTATTGGTACTACTCGGGGTTAGCCAGCTTTGTCAACCGATTAGAGGTGGGATTTGAAAACTCCATAATAATCTCAACATTTTCGAATTTTGAGTTCTTGATTATCTTTTATATATCCATTTGTTTTCTTCTGATTAATTCATAAGGGGTCACGGCCAGTCGGTGCCCATCCGACAACTGTGGGCGCAAGTGCAGTAACAACCTAAAAACGGCACCAATTCATTGGTGGGCACACACACACTGTCACACACACATTCACATGCTGAGGGCTGCTTTAGAGACACCAGTTAAACTAGCATGCGTGTTTTTGGAATGCCGGAGGACACTGGAACTCGGGGAGAAAAGTCGGGGAGAACATGCAAACTCCACACAGAAATTTCCCAGATAGCCCCACCCGGGGATTGAACCTGTACTTCTTGAATCAATGTCGATGCCATGACGTTGATCCACCGTCTATTTTAAATAATAATAATAATTGATTGTATTGTGGGCGGCACGGTGGCACAGTGGATAGTGCTGTAGCCTCAGAGCAAGAAGATCCTCGGTTTGAGCCCCATGTGGGGTAATTTGGAAAATTTCTGTGTGGAGTTTGCATGTTCTCCCTCTGGTCACGCAGGTTTTTTCCAGGTGCTCCGGTTTCCTCCCACATTCCCATGACACAAGACATGCATGATAGGTCAAATGGTGTCTCTAAATTGCCCATTAGTGTGTGAATGTGAGTGTGTGCGCTCTATGATGGATTGGTACTCTGTCTAGGGTTGTTCCTGCCCTTGACAGGTTGCCGGGCACCAGCTTGACCCGCATTGAGGCACATGGGAAGCAGTTGGGGTTTGCGTACCTTGCCCCAAATCTCTCTTCCCTACCCATTAGGTCATGGTTGTCTCTTAAATTTTGGTGGGACAACTAAGAATTCTATTCTTATTCTTATATATAAATAACTTATAAGGTGCTATAGAAATAAATGTTTATTCATTACATTTCACTTAATCTATGCAGGATCACGGGCCAGCCGGTGCCCACCCGGTAACTCTGGTCACAAGCACAGGAACTTAAGACAGGGTGCCGCATACATTCAATTCACACGTACATTCACATACTACGGGCCACTTTAGAGACACCAACTCTTTGGAATGCCAGTGGAAACCGGAGCGTGCAGACGAATCCTGCACCAACATGGCAAGGACATGCAAAATCTACACAGAAATTTCCCGGGTCATCCTACCGGGGATCAAAACCTGTGCCGTGAGTGCTAACCACTGTGCCACTGTGCTGCCCAACTGACATTATTTTGACTACATTTCACAGCTTTAAGGACCCAGTGCCAGTTGGGTATGTATGCTGAGTATCCTACTAGTCTCAAATCAGATTCCGGTTTCTTAAAATTCAAGGCTCTGTACACGTTTATTGGGGCAACACCCACACACACACAAAACACACAAAAACCTGACATTAATGAGATGTTCAGCTTCACTGGGAAACGTTGAGCGAGTTAAAAAAACACTGTGTTTCTTTTCATCGGCGAATCATTAAATGTTCACACTCTCGCTAATTTACACTTCAATGGCGTCTCAGTAACGCAGAGAATTCCGATGGATATTGTGTTTATTTTACGAAAATAAATATCCCAAGGAGGTTGAGTTATATTAGTACTTAAACTGCTGCAGGGCAGTATGGCGCAGTGGATAGTGCCGTGTTCTCACAGCACGAAGATCCCTGGTTTGAGGAGAAGATCTGACTCTGGAGTTTGCATGTTCTTCCTGTGTGGGCGCGGGTTTTCTCCAGGTGTTCCGGTTTCTTCCTGCATTCCAATGACATGCATGATAGGTTAATTGGTGTCTCTAAATTGTCCGTGAATGTGTGTGTGTCCTATGATGTATTGACGCCCTGTCAAGGGTTGTTCCTGCCCTTGCACTCAGAGTTGCCGGGTGGACACCGGCTTCCCCTTGACCCTAGAACTAGGATTAAGTGGGTATAGAAAATGAGTGAATGAATGAATAAATAAACTGATGCATTTTTTTTATCTCTGGTTCCCAAGCCCTTTGTGCTTGGATTTAGCTCCACGCCTGCTAACATGCTCCTCTGAACAGTGGGTTGAACATATGGACTCGCAACATGTTTAGACAGCAAGCCTTGGCTCTGACTTTGCTTGGCCACTATGCACCACACACTGTTGCATGTCCGGATTACTGTCCCCCGCGTGTTTATGCTCGGATCTCAGCTTGTTTTAACTGGGTGACTTTTTAATCTCTCTTGTATTGCCATACGTGCGGTGAGTAATCTTTTTTTAGAGATTGGGTGAGAAGCTCAGTCACTCGGGAGGGGCTCCTCCACATTGAGAGTCGGCTCGGGCATCTCTTAAGGATGCCTCCTGGACACCTCTCTAGGGAGGTGTTCCAGGCATGTTCCCCTGGAAGAAGGCCCCAAGGAAGACCCAGGTCACACTGAAGGGACTATGACTCTCTGCTCCGAGGAGCTGGCCAAGGTGGCCGGCGAGAAGGAAGTTTGGGCTTCCCTGCTTAGACTGCTGCCCCTGCAACCTAGCCATGGATAAGTGGCAAAGGATGGATGGAAGGAGACCTTAATAAAGTCATGGGTAGTGCTGTTACCCCACAGAAGGACAAGAGTGCTTAGTAGCTAGTTATAAGTGGCGGCATGGTAGCGCAGTAACTAGTGCTGTCACCTCACAGCAAGAAGGATCTGGGTTTGATGCCTGGACGAGGCCACTCAAAAACTTTATGTCTCTAAAGTGGCCCTTAGTCTGTGAATTTATGTGTTACTCTGTGTGTATGTGCCCGATGATGAATTTGTTGCCCTGTCTAGTGTTGTTCCTGCCCTTGTGCTCATAGTTGTCGGTTGGGCACCGGCGGGCTTGCGACGCCATGTTGATTAAGTGGAAGAAAGTGAACTGAACATACGTACTCAGCTGGCACTTGACCAAATTTAAAGCTGTGAAATGTGGTTGAAATAATGTGGTTGAAATAATACCAGTTGGGCGGCACGGTGGTGCAGTGGTTAGAGCTCACAGCAAGAAGGACCTGGTTTTGATCTATAGTGTGGGATGAGCCTGTTTCTGTGTAGAGTTTACATGTTCTCCCCATGTTGGTGCAGGGTGGAGCCACTTGGGAAATTTCCATGTGGCATTTGCATAGTTCACACAGGTTTGCTCTGGTTTCTCTGGTTTCCTCCAGCATTCCAAAGACATGCATGTTAGGTTAATTGGTGTTTCTAAAGTGACTCTTACTGTGTGAATATGTGTGCAACGGGTTATGTATGTGTCCTACAATGTATTTGCTGCACTGTTTAACATTGTTTCTGCCCTTGTGCCGATATTTGCCAGGTAGGCACTGGCAGGCCCGAGACCCTGTGTGGATTAAGTGAAAAAAAATTAATGAATGGATAAATTAATCCTATGTGCTCAGATGCCTAGAGTGCTATAATTTTCCTTGACTGGCTTTTCCTCCACGTTCGAATCAGTCCAGAATGCCCAGAAGGCCAAAGCGGCCCTCAACGGGGCCGACATATATGCAGGCTGCTGCACATTGAAAATTGAGTACGCTCGGGTAAATCTGCAGCCCTCACTCACACACACACACACATTCTCCTGCACACATTTATACACGGTCACATACACACACCCACCAGTGGAGCCTAACACACATGCACTGGCGCTGTGCTTTCTCTCTGCCTCCCTCATTTTAGCCCTCACGCCTCAACGTCATCAGAAACGACAACGACAGTTGGGACTACACCAAACCCTTTTTGGTCAGACGAGGTAAGGAACTAGTCTCAGAGTGTGTGTGTACGGCTAGGAATATACTTGCACTTTGGCCACGCGTTTGCATAGACAACGAGCTGCGTCGTGAACGTAACTGTTTGCTGTAACTGTAACTGTTTCAATGGTGAAGATGCTTTTGTTTTCTGGTTTCCCATTCCCGACTGACCCTATATTAATAATATTTTCTAAGACACACCAATCCTGGCTCTATGTTTTGAAAGCAGATGTCACATGACCTCTCGTGGCTAATAATAAGATGCAATAAGATTTATGTGATCTGGTTCATAAAGGTAGAAAATCCCAGTCTGCCCAGTTTTCATAGAGATCAGGTACTAGGTGTAAGGACTTTTTGACACCACAAGGAGCCTTGTCACAAGGAGGTTGAGCTGAAGATGGCAGTCCTTCATCTATGGCATGCTAAAACCAATGTGTCACGCTATGAACAGGAAATCAGACGCTAATTGTATTCGTATACTGAGACTGTGACAGTCCTAGTTAAAGAAGGGCAGGTCAAGGAGATTGTTATCAGCATAGCCTGCACAAGTGGAATATTTAATTCTTTAATTGTCCTTTACCCGTGTCCTTCTTTAGTGATGTTGAAGACTCTAGAGAATTCATTTAAAAATTTAAAACACGTTTAAAACAGACTTGCTTTCTAATAGGCAGAAAACCTGACAGATCACTATTTTACTGTGGTATATTGAAATACCTACAGTCTCTAATGGTGATCTGACCAGGTCCTGCTGCAGCATAGCATCCCCAAACCATCAAACATGCCTTCTGTTAGAGTGTCCAAATGATTTAATTTTAGACTCATCCATCCAACATTGTTCTAGACGTCCTGGTCTTTTTCTGCACTCTGTCTGGTGAACTTCAGTCTTGCATGTCTTGGTATGCTGAAGCATTCATACACCTGTAGCCATGAAAGTAACTGGAACACCTGATTCCGATAATTTGGATGGGTGAGCAAATACTTTTGCAAATGTAGTGTATATTGGCAAGTCATTTGGGATTCAGGTCATGTCACATGCTGTAATCACCTCACGATGGTTGGCTTTCAGGGATGGGTCAGCTTTTGCAAATGTCCCTTGTCTTGCATTTCTTGTAGCACTGTGTCCCCTGAGAATCCAGCCCACGTTTTGTCCATGTCTTCAGAGTCCGTCCAGATGTCTTGTCATTACACTTCCTTTAGTGTTGCCATTTGGAAGCGTCATCACATGGCTGTAGTAATGTAACTTGTGGGATTTGATGTTCTTCAGGAACTCCTATTCTGTTCTGTCCATCTTGTAGTCTTGCTCAGTGGTCATCACATTTGTCCATGAGATCCACAACAATTTTCTCCAAAAACAATTTGGGACAATTATTTTCTCCAGAATTCCAGTCATTACACTTCATTCAATGCTAATGTAACTTGAGGTATTTGATTTTCTTCAGGAACTCCTTTTCTGTTCTTAAAATGTCTTATAATATTTCAAATTTGTAACTTTAAATTTAAGGTCTTAAAAAGACTTAAAAATTGCCACGTTTTTATCCAAGGTCATAAAAATTTAATTTAGTCAGTTTTTACTTTTGTTAATTGCCGAAAAGCGCAGTCTAATGGGTTAGTTCTCTGTTTCTGGGGGCTACCGGTGTTACTACGTGGGGATTAACTTACAAATCAGTAGCGGCCCTTATGATGCCCGCATGCCAAATGCCGTACAATCTCCCGAAATCTAGAATGAGCAGCTAAGAGCACACACAGTCAAAACTGATTTTATTTTCAATGGCATGTAGGAAACAGAGAGGGAGAGGGAGAGAGAGGGAGAGAGGTAGTACCTGCTGTAGTTGCCTACACTGTAATATCACACTCACCTTGTGTACATTTTCATGGACCGGATGCCAAACAGAGGGATCGGTGCGGGCTGGCAGTGTTTGTTTGGACGACATGCATTTAGTGAGTGAGAGAAAAAGAGGCAGGAGATGGTGAGGCACATCAAGACAGAATTTAGGAGTCAGATGTCACACGAGACACTTGCCAATCAGATTAATCGACACAGAGAGTCATGACATTGACATTTTAAGCAAATTGATCAGGTCTGCAAAGCAAGCAGTGATGAAGCACAATGAAGACTTTCAGAAGACCCCAGAATTGACCGATTCATCCTAGACTGATAGAATAGACCGATATGGTCCATGGCTCTCTACCCTATCGATTATCACCTCATATTCCTTGGTTTCCTTTGTGTATGCATGATTCATCTCTTTTATCTAGGATGACTGCATGTGTGTGTGTGTGTGTGTTGTGGTTTGTTTATACCCTTTAGTGCATTCACACCCCATTCCTCTTCCTGTATGTCTATGCTCTCTGATTACAGAACGTGGTAAAGGTAGACAGAGGCAAGCCATCCTGGGGGAGCATCCATCGTCGTATAGCGACAACGGTTACGGTCAGTCTCATATCATTCTTTCACATCTTGTCTTTTTTCTTTTTCTTTTTATTCCCATGTCACTCCGCAGCTGTGTGTCAGTTCGAGTGATTAAGTTTCTTACCCTCTGTCATGAAGATAAGTGCGAGATAGAAAAGAAGGATGTAAGAGAGTGTGAGACATGCCGATGGAGCGAGGGAGGGTGTGTACGCAGGGAGGGGGGGAATGAGATAGTGTTCTGTTAAGCACGGTATAATTAGCAGGACCTGCAAAGGACCCGGAGTGCATCAGACTAGAAAATGGCCTGTAATTTCTCTCGCTCGTCTCTCATTATTCTTTTTTTTTCCTTTTCTGAAGCATTGCACCAGAATCTTAACTCCTTCCTTGTGCCACTGACACCTCTTCCTTTCTCTCTTTCCCTCCATGCATGGCTGTCCAGGGTCACACTGCCCCCTGCTGCCTCTGCCCAGTAACACCCGGTTCAAGCGGAGCTCTCATGAGGTGCCCGATGTTGTAGCGTACCCTCTGCCCCAGACCTCCTCCTACGTCGGACACTCCTCCAGCTCTGTTGCCATGGTGAGCGGCCTGCATCCCACCAAGATGAACTGCACCCGAATCTTCAACCTCTTCTGTCTCTATGGTAACATCGAGAAGGTGAGTGGGCCATGAGAGAACAGAGGAACAGTACTGCAGTGTTTTGTCACTCCTGACTTTTCCGTAGATTGTGTATAAATTGTTAGAGCCAAGCGGTTGTATTGGTATAGGGTGAATCTGAGTAATATGGGGCACCTAAGCTACACTATCATCCGTGTCACAGAAAGGGCCCTGGCATATATCGGGTAATCTCCCGGATTCTTCTTCCCAAGTCTGGCAGGAAACAGCCTTTTGAAGACCATGCAATAGAGCACAATTGTCACACAAGCACTCATATGTGACTGTCATAGTGCATGTTGGTGTCACACATGCTTCCTTCACCAAGGGCATCTGTGGGTTCAGCCCAATAAATATACTGACTCATTTTGAATCAGGAGAGCACCAGGAAAGAAATTGAATCCCAGAGCCAGGAAAGAAAGCTGACTGAGCAGTCTGTAATAGACCTTAAGAAAAGGACGATACGATTAGAAAAGGTGTCTGCCTGTCTCTTCAGGGAGGAAGATGCACTTGCCGAAGAAGAAATGGGCAAGGATGCTATGAGAAGGGAATAAAAAACAGTTTCCCAACATAAAACCCTGGAAAATGAGATTGTTAAGGATGCTTCTCCTGGGATCACTACCCTGCCATGGTGAAGAAGCTTGACTGTGAGTCTGAGAGCGATACCGTCTGGAGCTACGCTCCTAGCAGGGTCACCCTTGACAGTAAGATCAAAGAGAGATTACAACCCCACTCATTGGGACCACAATTATGGGCTGTAGCATCCGTCATTTTGCACAATTTCAACATAGCAGAACTTTAAGTCGACTGCAGGACTGACAAGAGATTGGTATGCTCTGTTAATCTATTTATCACTTTTAGCACTAAAGGATACTGACTCATCCGTGCAGCCAAGACGGTAAAGGTGTATGATATGACGCTACTTTGTCTGTGCTATCGATTGTATGAAACGCAAATTTAAAATCCCTTTAATTCTCCAGGGTGGGTGACAATTTCTGTGTTGAGTTTTACATGTTCTCGTGTTGGAGGGGGTTTTCT
>JAOUQT010000004.1:2469054-2479184 GCA_025769995.1 Xyliphius kryptos | reverse complement strand
GTGGGGAGGGGTTTTTGGGGGGGGGGCGGGGGGGGGCTGGGTGCTTGGTGTTGTGCTGCGTGATTGCAGTGATGTGATGCACGTTAGCACTTGCAACTGAAAATAATAAAACTTTATTAAAATTATTGCAAATAAATGTATATTAATGCCTAATGTGGGTGGCACGGTGGCACAGTGGCACAGTGGATAGTGCTCTGCCCTTACAGCAAGATGAACCCGGGTTTGAGAGAAATTTCTGTGTGGAGTTTGCATGTTCTCTTCTTTTTCACACTGGTTTTCTCTGGGTACTCTGGTTTCCTCCCGCATTCCAAGGACATGCATGATAGGTTAACTGGTGTCTCTAAATTGCCTGTTAGTGTGTGAATGTGTGTGTGTGCACCCCTATGATGGATTGGCGTTGTTCCTGCCCTTGCGCTCACAGTTGCCGGATGGGCACTGGATTCAACGTGACCCTAAAACTATAATTAAGCGAATATAGAGAATGAATAAATGAATGAATGAAATTCATCATAGCCAATCTATCATAGAGCACACACACACACACACACACAATCATGTACACACTAATGCGCAATTTGGAGACACCAATTAACCTATCAAGCATGCAACCAGAGTACCCGGAGAAAACCGGTCCAAACACGGGGAGTATTTCCTGAGTCGTCCCACCCGGGGCTCGAACCCGGGATCTTCTTGCTGTAAGGCCACAGCACTATCCACGGCGCAAATAAAATACACGCAAACGCCCCCAACGGTTCCTTGTGCGCAGGATGAACGCGTTTGAGTTGCATGCATTTACTGTGTGTGTGTGTGTGTGTGTGTGAGTTTGCGAGAGACAGTTTGCCCGTAGGTATTTTTACCCCTCACGCTGCACAACAAGCCACTGCTGCCACCCTACACAGAGGGATATTCAGGAGGCACGTTAGCATGGATGCTACTCTGAGACATGATGGTCAGTCGGGGTGTGTAGGAAGGGGGACGAAGGACCGAGCTGCTTACAACAGGGCAACTAGGACAAGAGCAGTATGGTGGTTTCTGTTTCTCGACAAAACCCACACACGCGCAACACAACACAAACAAACTGGCAGTCATCAGTGCAGGCGTCCAAACCACATGTTACCCCGTGTGTGTGTCCCCTCCCCCCCACAAAGTTAATGTGTGTGAACGGTGAGAAAGGAATTTCCCAGGAAGATTACTAATCGGGGTGCAAGGATTGAAAAATACCTAGAAATAAAGTTGCAGGCTGCTTGCAGGTTTCTAGAATAATGAACGTTACAGAGGGCAATAATAATAATAAATGCCCGCTGTTATGGAATAGTCTTCCAACTAATGTTTGTAACTCGGCGACTGTGTGTGTGTTTACTTCTAGCCTGAAGACGTACACTATATTGCCAAAAGTATTTGCTCACCCATCCAAATTCACTTCCATGGGCACAGTTGTATAAAATCAAGCACCTGGGCACATGCACAGTGTTTTTACAAACATTAGTGAAAGAATGTGTCGCTCTCAGGAGCTCAGTGAATGCCAGCGTGGAACTGTGATAAGATGCCACCTGTGCCACACAAATACCCAGTTGTGAAATTTCCTCCTCGCTCCTAAATATTCCACAGTTAACTGTCAGCTGTATTATAAGAACATGGAAGTGTTTTGGGAACGACAGCGACTCAGACACGAAGTGGTAGGTCACGTAAAGTGACGGCGTAGGGGTCAGCGGATGACGATGGGCAAAGTGCGAAGAGGTCACCAACTATCTGCAGAGTCAATCGCTACACACCTCCAAACTTCATGTGGTTTCCAGATTGGCTGAAGAACAGTGTGCAGAGAGCTTCATGGAACGGGTTTCCATGGTCCAGCAGATACATATGTGAGTCAGTGCCGGGTGAGCGAATACTTTTGGCAACATAGTGTATATACAGTATATTTAGTCATGCGTTCTGTTTACAGTTCTAGTTCCTCTTAGGTAAAGGGGCAGATCTGGAAGGTTCATGGGCATAGAGTGTTTGGTAAACTACTCAGATGATGTCTCCCCCTCACTCTGATGGGTGTTGATGATGGAATGGCTGGTTACTTTATGTCTCAGGGAGTGTTCATGTCTGTGTTATGTCCAGGATCATCTCCATGTTAGTTATAATACTGTAGCGAGTTCCTGCTTGTAAATGTCTAAATGATGCTATACCTAATCTATTCTCTTTCTTCTGCAGAGCTACACATGCTACTCCTGAGAGAGTGCAGATCCTGACCTTGCCCCCAAACCTGCCTGATGCATGCACCCTGGTGGTTTACTACTTACTGCGAGAGCTCACATCGGTTCCTACTGAGGATGGACATATGGACTTGATTACACACCCTCATTGTTACTGTAGAAACCAATGAAGCTTTTTATTAGGAATTATACCCCACCCGGGACAGTTTCACATTCTACAATCTACCAACAAAAAAAGGAGAATCTCGGAGTCTCACGAGACGTCTCTTATCAATTTATCTCCTACCTTACAGTTGTGCATTCAGAGAGAAAATGAGTGACCGCGTGGTTTTAGAGACAGGTACGTGACTCCCCCAAAGCCTGTTTGATCCGCATCGATATCACCAGGATTTATGAAGTGGTTTTTCAAGGGCAGTCGTAGGCTTGTGCTTAAGGAACCAGCCTTGTGACCTCAAAGGTCCCGAGTTTGATTCCCAGTACCACCAAGTCAAGACTGAAGTGCCCATGGGAAAGTCACCTAACCTCTTGTTGCTCCCTGGGTGCTGTGCAGGCCGCTCACCGCTCCGGGCACGAGTGCTCACTTCACTGTTGTGGGTGTATATGTGTGTTTCACTGCACAGATGTGTGTAAGAATAGTGGCAAAATGGATCACTTTGACTTTCTCTGTCCGGAATCAAGGCATTCCAGCTTCAAGGTCTCCTGTTCGGATCTTCCCAACATTCCCAACCCCAAAGATTCCAACTTTTCTTCTCATGCTATTAAAACACATTTACAGACTGTTTTTATCCGAAAACCGAAGTGCGCTCGTGTCCCTTGCCAAACACTGCTAAGACACTTGTGCACCACGGATACACACGTACGTATGATGTGTGTGTGTGTTTGTGTGTGTGTGTGTGTGTCTGTGCGTGCAAATGCAGCACAAACACTTCTGCTAATTCCAGAAAAAGGAAACAGGCTACTGCTAGAAATAAAACACACGAAGAGGTGGATGAAGAGGCCATTTCTGTTTTTTTGGGGTTTTTTCTCCTCCTCTGTTCTGTTTCATGCTGCCGTTTGTGGGTGTCGGGTTACTGGAACATTCTGTCTGCGACACTGTTTTAATGCGGCGGCTTTCGAATGCAGGATGAATATTCAAGTCTTGATGACACAACTGGCCGCTGGGCCACGTGCGCAAAGTTGTTTGCAAGTGTGTGTGTGTGTGTGTTGTGTGTGGCTGTTACAGTCCATGCCATCACATCAGTGAAACCTTACACGTGCTTCCATCATGAAGCTTTCACCCATAATTCCCAAGCTCATGTTCGCATGGGTTTTCTCCGGGTATTCCGGTTTCCTCCTGCATTCCAGAGACACGCATGCTAGGTAAATTTGTGTCTCTAAATTGCCCATTATTGTGTAAATGCGTGAGGCTGTGTGTGTATGTGTGCGCCCTGATGATGGATTGGCACCTGTCTAGGGTTGTTCCTGCCCCCCCAACCTATGTGGATTAAGCGGAAAAGAAAATTTATGATAAATGTTATATAATTTCCGGAGCATGAATCTCCTCGTATATCAACTCTGAAAATGTGCTGGGGTTTCTCTTACAGGTCAAGTTCATGAAGAGCGTGCCTGGAACGGCCCTGGTGGAGATGGGTGATGAGTATGCAGTCGACCGTGCCATCACACATCTTAACAGTATCAAAGTCTTCAGCAAAAGGCTTAATGTATGGTATGGATGTCTTTTATTAAATGACCCGAGCTCTCATAAAAGATATGTTTATTTGGGTTTTGTTGATAATATTTTGGCATAAAATGTTCCTGAGTTATAGCACTGCAAAAGTTTTGTTTTCATTCATTCATCTATTTATTCAATCATATATTTAATCATTCAATCATTTATTCATTCATTCCGTCATTAATTTATTAATTAATTCATTCTTTCATTCATTCATTCAATTAATAATTCATTCATTCATTCATTCATTCATTCATTCATTTATTCAATCATTCAATCATTCATTTATTCATTCAATTAATAATTCATTCATTCATTCATTCAATCATTCAATCATTTATTTATTCGTTCAATTAATAATTCAATAATTCAATCATTCTTCAATTAATAATTCAGTCATTCATTCATTCATTAATTCAATCATTCATTCATTCAATTAATAATTCAGTCATTCATCCATTCATTCAATCATTTATTCATTCATTCATTTATTCATGAATTATCTTCTAATTAATCAACAATGGGTCGCGGGCCATCCGATGGCCATCCAGCAACTCTGGGTGCAAGTGAAGGAACAAACAGGGTGCCGCTCCCCATTAGGGCACATGCCCGCATACATTCACACAATAAGGGCCACTTTAGATACAATATTTAACCCAACATGCATATCTTTGGAATGTGAAAGGAAACTGCCTCACCCAGAGGAATCCTGCAGGAAAACTGGGAGAACTCCACAAAGGGCTTTTTTCTTCTTGCTGTGGGGCGACAGCACTACCCACTGCGCCATCATTTCGCCCCAAGCCAAATTATAAAAACAAATAATTTAAGCAAAAAGAAAGAAGTAGACAAATCTGCTTTGTGTATCAATGAGTCTGATTCCAACACTTTGTCCCCAATTGGAACGAATGACATTAAGCTAACTGAAGGATCATGAATTTTTACCCTGCATTTATCAAATCCGTATATAGAGGCGGTCGTCCGTGGCTTAATTGATAGGGTAGAGGGTTGGGGACCAAAGTTGGGGACCAAAAGATCACCGGTTCAGTCTGTGGTCCAGGCAAGTCTTGGCTGAAATGCTCAACCCCCAACTGTTACTTGTGCGCCCCAGTGTGGGCAGCACACTGGTCCAGGGGTTCTAAGTGCACCTCTGGATAGGTTAAACACCGTTTCTAGTTTCCAGCTACATTTATCACCAAGCTTTGGCTCGGAATATGGCACACACACACACAAAAATGTAATCTTCCTATTTTTCTTGAATGTCTTCTAATGTGAAAATTATTTTTCCTTAGAATAGGAATTGTTAAAATTGTTTAAATTGTTTAAATGTTGTTTGTCTTTAACAAGGTGGCATAATGACACCCAGCAAGAAGGACCCGGGTTGGACAACTCTGGAAATTTCTGTCTTGCGTTTTCATGTTCACACGGGTTTTCTCAGGGAGCTCTCGTTTCCTTCCACATTACAAAGACATTTAATTGGAGTCTCTGAAGTGACCCTTAGTGTGTGAATGTGTGTGTCTACAGTGCAATTGATTGGCACCATGTCTAGGGTTGTTCCTGCCCTTGCGCCCTGTGTGGATTAAGCGGAAGAAAATGAATGTATCAATGAATCAACCAATCAATTAATTAAACCATTCCTCCTCTATTTTACCACACTAAGAATTCTGTTTTTGCCTCTCATCGTATTTTGCTCCTTCAGGGATAAACACTTGTCTCGCTTGAATTGACTCACTTTATCCATCAGGATAATTTGCCATTGTTAGAGCAGATTGACTTAAGTGCATTATACAAGCACTAGGCTTTCATTTCATTAAACCTAACTAGCCTCCTGCTTTTTTAGGATCCTCTGTCTCTTAAATTATGGCCATGCACAGAACTGGAGAATGTGCCAAAGATGCCGCGATTGTTGCAGCAGTAATTGAAGATGCTGTGTGCGTTTTTACATAAGCCTTACTTTGGTGTCTCTGTGCTGCTAATCTGGCCAAGATTTATTCCCAGGATGAGCAATAACCATTTATATCAAGCTGAAAAAAAATGCACTGGCAGCTGAAGGTTGGCCTGTTTATAATAAGCCATAGTGAAGCTCTCGCTGTTGTCTGACTATTCTTGTTCTAGCCGGGAGCAATATCTCCTTTTGTTGCCTATGTTGTCGTTTCCAAAATTAACGTCTAAGACTTTTAGTTGGAGCTATAAATTTATCTTTCTTGACTGATGGTGCCTTCACTTCTGAAGAACGATACCCACTTTCTCTGTTTTATGTCTCTGATGCCTTTTAGTTTGTTTCTTATCCTTATTTTATTGAAAGGGCTTTCAATAATATTTCCCTCTTTCTCTCTCGCTTGCTTGCTCTCTTGCTGCAGTGTGTCCAAGCAGCATGCCGTTATCCCCAGCCAAGTCTTTGAGCTGGAGGATGGTACGAGCAGCTACAAAGACTTCGCCATGACTCGCAACAACCGATTCACCAGTGCCGGACAGGCATCCAAAAACATCATCCAGCCTCCTTCGTGTGTCCTGCACTTCTACAATGTCCCTCCTTCTATCTCAGAGGATGACCTACAGAGGGTTAGTGCTGTTTAGTCAAGAGTATATGTAAATAATAATAATAATAAAACAGTGTGTTCAGCCCCCTTTTGAGGCGCACGGGGAGCAGTTGGGGGTTTTGCACAACAGAACTTCAGCCATGACTTGCTTGGTGTGAGGATCAAGCCCTCTATTTTATCCATTAAGACACGGCTGCCTATTAAGGGTGCACTCATACTATGCACATTGATACAACGGCACGTGATACCACTTTACAGTGTCGTACACAAACGTAAAATTAACTTGTAATTTTTTTGGCTCTATGGTCTAACGGTTACACTTTGGACTCCAGTGATACGAGTTAAAACGTTGCTGGATCCTGCTGCTGTGGGTCGCCCCAGGTATGGCCAGTGTGCTTTCAGGGAGGTAGCCTTGACCTAATTGATCAGGAAAACCGCTTGGGATAAAAAATTGGCCAGTTCGATGCCCACTCCATGGAAATAATATTCAAGGCTGAAGTTCAGCCGAGCAAGGAACCCAACCCTCAAGTTCTCCCCATGCAGAATAAATTTCCATGTGATGGTTCAATAAAGTATGAATTATTTTTATTTATTTAACAGATAGGTGCTGAAAGATTCAGTGGCACATGCACCACTTTGCAGTTATGTAAAATTACCCTTGATTATTTAGTGGGTAGGTGGTAACTGATGTTACCATCGCTGCGTTTTATTACCATTTCCCCCCCTACCGTAGCCTGAAAATCTCAAGGGAACTTTGCTTTAGGTGTGTGAGGACCGGAAAGAGAGAGAGTGTTCGTTTTTTTGTGCTCCAGGGTAATACCCAAAAGTTAGATCTGCCCATATTCTTTCACAGCTAAACAAAACTGCCCTCGACCACTGTGTTAATTTGCTTATCAGATTTTAACTAAACATATAACTAAAGATTTTAATTTGTTTTTTTACAAAAGGTTCAGATTAGACATAAGGTAGGAATTGCCACTGTAAGAAATAAGATCCTAAAGGTTAAATAAAAAAAGAAAGGTGGTGACAGCTTTAAAAAGAGCAGAGCAGAGCATCGATGCAGCTGTTAGCCAGGAACGCCCACCCACACTCGGCCCCTGTCACCTGCTGCTGTCAAAACATGCCTTCTGTGAAGCTCTGATAGCATTTAGTGCTGTTAGAAATGCCTGTTGCCATGATAACCATGGTATCCATGATAAATGAATATCCGGTCGGACATATAGGGTATTTTACTGCTTTAGTAATGAATGTGACACAATGTGGTGGTGTATTATTATCACACAATACAATTAATTCCAATAAGCATTAAAAAATGTTAAATAGAGATTAAAACCGGTCAAGAACAAATAAACAACTAGACATCCATGTTTGATTTTGGGAGGCTGGTTGTGTCCATGTATGTTTATGACATTAAAATGTTATGGGGACGGGGTTGCCATCCCAACACTGAAACACACTTAACAATAGGACAAAAATCACAACAGTTTGTGAAGGGCCGGTGCGCCATAAATACTGGCTACTGGTCCCCACAGGAGGCAATTATGCAAAATCTTTAATCCCTGGGCACCAGTAGCTAAAAATATAAAGCCTAGGTAAGAAACAAGTGCAGTTTAATGAACAGATAAACATTATTCTATAATCCACTTGAAAAGGATAATCTAAAAGGCCAAAAAACAAAAGGACAAGTAAACACAATACTTAGACAGAAGCCACTTAAATCCAAATATACTAGATCTGAAAGCAAAACCAAACTAAATGGGCAACAGGTGCAACCCATTATCATAGGCTAGAAATTTGGTGCCTTGGCTGGTTCACGCTGGGTACGGTACTTCAGAGTGCTGGCCATTTTAGGAGCTGAGGTTCGTCCCGCGACCCCTGGTGATGGCACGTGTAATTGCTGAATCACACAATTCTGGCCAATAAGAATTGAGGATTTAATGGTGAAACTTCATAACACCTAGCAATAAATACGCAAAGCTAATTATTATAAATGTTACAGAGAATTTTACTGTCACATTGTCATTTTAAAACAAGGAGCATTAGTACTTGAGATCGGAGGGTTCAGTTTAATTAATTTTATTTATAAAGCACATTTAAAAGCTGAGACAAAAGTGTTGTACAGCAGATATATCAAATATAAATAACAGTAATGATAAGGGTCAGGTCAGCAGAATAAAATACTAATAAAAGTAAAAATACATAAAAATAGGAAATAAATAGGTAATACATGGGAAAGAAAGAGAAAAATATCACTAGACTAGCCATCCTCATATGCCAACGAAAAAATGGAGGTTTTCTAATTGTTCAATGGATGATAACAACCTAATGTCCAGAGGTAATGAGTTCCACAGCCTGTGAGCAGTGAAGGAAAAAAATCATGATCTCCCTTAAGTAAACAAGACATTTGTCCTTTGTGCCATGTGAGGACATAACATATCACTGATGTACAGTGGAGCCATACCATTAGGAGCCTTAAAAACAAACAGTAAAACTTTAAATTGGACCCTATAGCTAATGGGGAGCCAGTGCAAGGAGACCAGGACAGGTGATATATGTTCCCGTTTTTTCTCAAGAAAGCCACCCAGTGTAAAACTTATGCTAAATCAGTCACGCTAATGCTACAGGTTAATTCTCTGAGGAGTCTGTAATTTTAATAATGCAAGTTTGAATTTTATTTATTTATTTTTATCTATTCTAGTTATGCAAAGAGCAGGAAGTGCCAGGCTTCATCAAGTTCAAAGTGTTTGATGCCAAACGTAAGTCCATGTTTGAGTAACTATGCTTGCATGTTTACATCGGTTTCTCTGTTTCTAATGTTTGAGAACACAAATAATTACACAAATAAAGATACAGTGGGGCCAGAAAGTAAAGTATTTAGTCAGCCACTGATTGTGCAAATTCTCCTACTAAGAAACATGAGGTCGGTGTGTAATTTTTATCGGAGGTTTCCCTTTAACTATGAGACAAAATGAGAAAATAAATCCCAGAAATCACATTGTAGGATTTTTAAAGAATTGATTTGTAAATTACGGTGAAAAATAAGCATTTTCACCCACAAACAAGCAGGATTATGTCTCCCAAGGACCTGTAATTGGAACTAGCACACTGGAACTTAAAGAATAAGAATAATAACGCGGCCCTGATTTAGACATGAATTAAACTCCCAGTTTATTTATCTGGGTTCTGCAAAAACAGGAAATGAGCTACCGAATTTTATCCAAAAATGAGAGAAGGCAACCCTGACGAGTTTAGTCAGGACGCGTGGAAGAGAAGGAAGATAGTACACCCGACGAGTTTCGACAGATGTACAAGAAAGAACCGACGACGAGTTTCGTCAGGAATAGGGAAAAAAGAGAGTTGTGTACCTGTCAGATGCACCAGAAAGAATCCCGACGAGTTCTGTCAGGATTAAGAGAAGAAGAAGGGAGTGAAGAAAGGATTCTAAAAGATCTCAAAATTAGGAGAAATTCGGTTCTTCAGAAATATATTCTTTATCTAATTATACCTACACAGTCGCGTTACAGCACCCAAATAGCTCAGATGGTGCGACACTGGCCAACGTAGGATGCACTCTTAAATAGAGTCTGGTTCAGCTGTCCCTAATCATGGTTGATTACTCCCGCGCACCGTCGCAGAGGTTACCCGACGCCGTGCACTTCCTCGGGAGCGCTGTGATCGGCT
>JAOUQT010000004.1:2419365-2453943 GCA_025769995.1 Xyliphius kryptos | reverse complement strand
TTGTCATCGAGAGTGAGCCTGTATACAAAATTTCAGCTTAATTGAACATCGGGAAGTGGTCGAAAAATCGATTACAACATTTGTACCAAACAGACAAACAGACAACGTAAGCTGAATAAAAGTGTGTAAAAAAAATGGCCTTGTCCCAACTTTTTTGGGATTTTTTGACGCCTTTAAATTTTTAAACAACTTGTATTTCTTATAAAATAATACATTCTCTGAGATAAAAATTTTGATCTGTGGTTTGTGTTCTATTCTAAATAAAAGATCAGATGCTGACATCACATCATTGCATTCAGTTTTTATTCACAATTTGTTTAGTGTCCCAACTTTTTTGAAATACGGTTTGTATTTGATTTTTGGCTCAGACACTTCCAATAATTTCATTTTAAGTAAGATAAACTAAATGCAATGATGCTCCTATATAGTGTGGGTGTGTCTTTGTGAGTGTATGCCCAGTGATGTAAATCCTGTCCTGGGTGTATCTACCCAGCACCTGAACCCCCAACCCAAACATCTGCTTATTTGACACAAACTGTGTTCGACTCTTCATTTCAGACAACTGAAATGAACAGCCGACTCATTGCAGCTGAGACTTGAGCATCAAGACTTTCTCTGTTTTTCAGGAAACAAATGAAACACTTGTATGAGCACGGATTCAAACACATCACCCAATGTGTGTGCATGTTTCACTGCACCGATAGCATAAATTTGGAGGACAAATTCCTTTGTAGGCAAAATAGATCACTGTGTGGATTTATTTATTATTATAGGAGAAAAACAGTGTTGCAAAAAGCTAAATATTAAGTTTCCTTTTCGTGTGTAACTGTTGGGACAGTCATGGGCTTGTGGTTAATGAACCAGCCTTGTGACCTAAAAATCCCTGCTTTGATTCATCAAGCCCATGAAGTATGCCCACTGCTCTGAGCACGTGTGCTTACTTAACTAGTGTGTGTATTTGTGTTTCACTGCACGGATGGGTTAAGTGTATGTAAGTACAGTAGGCAAATACATCACTATTAAACTTTAAAAAGCATCAGGACAAAGAAAGAATGTGTGTGAAAACATTAAAGTGATATGTAGCAAACAGTTAAACAGAACAAACTGTACTAGAATATAATTAAATGATTGTTAAAAGATTGATGATTGTTTTTTTTTTAATTTAGACAATATCATTCCAAACGGCAGTGAGTTGAACTAAATGCTAAACCCGTTGCACACACCGGAAACTTTATTTATACATGACCAAATCAGCCAAACTTCCTGAATTCACGCGAGACTTCTTTATATCGCGAGAGCTCTAAATAAACCGGCGGTGTTTACGTCGTAAGCGATCATGGCGACACATCTGAAGGTAACGTTTAAGAAACGCGTTCAGTATTTACTGTGACCCGTAGTGACGTATGTTGGGACACGTGGGGATTAAAACTAGCAAACTGGAGTGGGTATTTATGTTTTAAATGTTTTATCGCCTTTAATCTGTCCAATTAAATATCATTTGTATTTTATACGCACTCCCCAAGATCATGTGGGCAAACTATAGTGATGTTTTATTAATTTCATGTATTTAATATAAAAAAACCCACATGGATCCTGCTTTTTAAAAAGCATTTTGTTTATCTGAAATGGTTTTCAAGACATACATACATTGTGTGAACAAAAGTACTGATACCCCCCCCCTCCGACACACACACACACACACGTTTCACCCACAGATGGGTAAAATAAGGACAAATTCCTCTGTGTAAACACAGTAGGCAAAATAGATCACTTCATCACTTCTCTTGAAAAGCCCATTCAATCATGCCCTTATAGTCCTTGCTATTGTACACAGAGCCACTGTGGTAAAAACTGTACAGACCTTCCCAAAACTGTTTTCAGAAATTTGGAAGCATACAGATGTAAGGTCATGTGCTTGGTTTTGTGGCATGCAACAAAAATCACATGCTTTAATGTTCAACAGTTAACAGGTTTGCCCTTAAACTTTTGTCCATCTAGTGTAAATTATCCCCTTCAAGGAAATAACTGATTTGCGCCTGATTTATTTGTTTAGGGGCGACTGAAGGATGCTGTGAAGATTCTGGGATGTGGCAGTGTGCTGTTCACAGGATACCTCACTGCGAATGGGGATGAGCACTTCTATTCTACAGTGCTTATGCCGGTACTGCAGAGGCTGGTGGGAGCAGAGACGGCTCATGTTGCTGCGGTACGGTTTCTCAGCCTCGGCCTGGTGCCCAGAACACACTTCCAGGATCCTGCCTCACTGGTCAGTCTTGGTAGAGGAGAATGTGACATGTGGTCTGATACTTCACTATGTCACCGTTTTTTCAAAAGTTCCCAGAGTTCCTGCATGTAAAAAAAAGACCATTATAGGATTTGAAATAAAAATCGATAAAACGCTGTTCAGTGTGTTGACTGATCTGTGTTCTTTTTTGTACCAGGAGGTGAACGTAATGGGCCGCAGGTTTAAGAATCCAATTGGCATCGCAGCTGGTTTCGATAAGCATGCAGAGGCGGTCGATTCGCTCTATAAACTGGGCTTCGGATTCGTCGAGGTCGGCACAATAACCCCAAAACCACAGGAGGGCAACCCGACACCTCGTGTGTTTAGACTCGAGGCTGACCGGGCCGTCATAAACCGGTATGATTCAGAACTTTGTTCTTTTCATTGTCCTTTATTTAATACAGATTATTTTGTCATGCTATTTTGTGAATGCTTTAATCCTATCCTAACATAATATTTGGAGTTAAGAGCACAGGGTCAGGCATGATCTAGCACCCCTGGAGCAATAAGGGTTATGGACCTTGCTCATTGGCCTTCATCACTTGGTGTACTTGGGATTGAACCCCAACAATCAGATTGATAGCCCAAACCACTAATCTACAATAATTATAATGCAAGTAAATATCCAATGATGGCAATTTTTAACGGTTATTTTGTTTTTAAATTTACAACAGAAAAATAATCATTTACTTTTTTTGCTATTGTTTAGGACCTCTCCCTGTTCCTGTCAGGCAAAATAATTTTTTATCTTAATCTGGGTGAATTTGTTGGGGAAGAATTTGGCGCACCCCTTTTAAACACCAACTGTGATGAACTGCACACTCCAAAATCATGCAGAACAACTTCAGTATCGTCTGTATTGTAGAGACACATCCAGCACAGTGTTTGTAGACTTTGAGTTATGAACTGAAACTAGATTTAACTTAATAAAAAGAACAAAAATCTGGCCTGAGATGTATTAGTGGGAAGCATTTGCACTTTGTGGTTTGATCATTTGTTTTACCCTAATCAGTTTCATCTGGATTTTTTTTCCTGGTTTATTCATATTTAGTGGTGACAAAGACCAGTTTTATCTTTACCAAAGTACTTACAACTCAGACTGTCGACTGTGTGCACACGATTTGCAGGCCATTTGAATATTTGCGCGTGTTGTTTGGAAATCTGCTTGCCGGAAATTGAAAAGCAACATGGACCAGTCCTGTTCGTTTTGTAGTTGGGTGAATCACGCTGTAAACTCTTCTCCATTTGGGTGGTTTGTAAAATCATAATGTGTGAATTGCTTCAACTGTAGTACATATAGTACAAGTCATTTCAGCAGCTTCACTCAAATACGGCTTTATTTCTTCTTCTTTCTTTTTTTTTTTTTTCAAGAGATGTCTTGACGTATATGAACGCAGTGTGCAAATTCTCCTAGTTTTGAATGGCAAATTTTCTTCTGGGTACACATGCTGCGTATTAGGAAAAAGGTGCCTTTCAGAAAGCAAACAGAAGGATTATTTATACATGATTATTATCACAGTGATATTAATTGAATTCTTGGGGTTTTTAATCAGTTCTGTTTCTGTTCAGGTATCTACATAATGACATGACATAATATACGTTGCGAACAATAAAACAGAGAAGAAAAATTGAAAACACAAAAAAATCTTTCAGTAAATAAATTCTAATGCATATATTGTCATATTTTTATTCTGTTTCTAAATGGGTATTGAACAAATCTATGTTCTTTACTTAAGCAGTGTAAAGACACAATCGATTGTTTTTGTTGTGACGAACACAATTTTGGATGTGTGGGTGGAAATAATCATGTTGGGGGTCAGTTATTTACTTTACATTTATTAGCAATAGTTCAGGGTTTGGTGACCGTCACTCTCTAAACAGCCAGGAAGACTAAATGAGCCTGAAAATACTAAACATACTTGAGCTCTGCACATGCAGCTACTACAGGCTGTAGAGGAAAATTAGCCAATCAGTATTATTACTAGGTCTTATTGAGGATTTATGAGATTTTACTATTTACAGAGTTGTGGTAGACCATTTGTTTGGCAAAGAGGCAGCAGACTTTGATGTAGCATACAATTGACATTAAAACCACCAGGTGTATATATTATAATATATAAACTGAAAAAGTCATTTTTATATGCAACTAGTGAAGTGATCAAGAGCCACAGGCTGTCTATCCCTCTAAACTGAGATAATCAAGGTCAGTAAAATGTTGTTTTATCGGGTATGAGAGCAGACAGCATGCGGCACTGATAAGATAAAAGTTTTCAATATTTCATTATTTCGGAGTACACGTTGTTGCTCCTAGTGTGCAGTTAATTATCAGAAGGACACATGCACATGTGGATACATGTGTGTGGCTCAATGCAAATGAGAGGTTTGGTTTTCCTCCCAGTCAGAGGTACTTTGGTTTCCAAAGGTCAGTGACCTCCCGTTAGATCTTGAGCAATGTTTGACTAGGATTTAATCTTTCCTTTTGGCCTTTGTTTTTTTTTTTTTGTTTTTTTTTAGGTCGTTTAGTACATTGTCTCAGATATTAGTCAGCCAGATGCGAAAGGTAGGAGCAGTGGGATTCAGATATATATTTTATAATAATGCTAGAAATATTAACGTTGGAGGTTTCATCTTGTTACGGAGCAGTTTTGTGTTTTTACAATTTAGCGGTCATTGTTTAGCTTTTTGGATTCATTGCTAACTAGAACAGTTTTCATTTAGCTCTAGTTTGGTTGTTGTATGTCATTAGCATAGCTGCAAACACTACTACTGTATTTATGAATAGCATACAATATAGAGTAGTAACAGCACATTGAGAGAAAAATAAACGTGGACCCAGGATGAAGCTTTGTGGAACACCGGGGTTTTTTTTTTTGGCATACTGTTAATATTAAAGTGTATGATTTATATAGGGGCGGCACAGTGCCTTAGTGGTTCGCAGGTTCGTCTCTCAGCGCAGGGGAATCCTGGCTCGAATCCCAATCTGGCTGGAGTTTCCATGTTCTCCCCTTGTCCGTGTGGATTTCTTCCGGGTTCTCCGGTTTCCTCCCACAGTCCAAAAACACGGATTTACTGTAAATTGACTGCTCTAAAATTTCCCTTATAGTGTGTGTGTACCCAGTGATAGATTGGCACCCTGTCCTTGGTGTATTTGCCAAGCGTCCGAGACGTTCTCCCCCGGATAGGCATTGCGACCCTTGTAGAGTATTAAGTGAATGATTTATACAAACCATGTTAATTCCCCCCCCATCTGTTTAAAATCCACTGTTACTACATATGTTTCAGATACGGATTCAACAGCTGTGGTCTGGTAGCTGTACAGGAGCGATTGAAAAACAGAAGGGAAATCCAGGCTCAGTTTACAAAAGGTAAAATTAAAACCTGTACTGTCTGGTTTATAGATAAAGCTTCTCAAGTTCATTGTTCTGGCAGATCAACACAGCATGACTATTACATTTCCTGTGTATTTGAATAAACTCTTATAGCAGGCAACCCACTTGGTGTTAACCTTGGGAAAAACAAGATGTCCACTGATGCCACGGCTGATTACCTAGAGGGAGTGAAGAATCTTGGGCCCTTTGCAGACTACCTGGTAGTGAATGTCAGCAGCCCAAATACTCCTGGTCTGAGAAATTTACAGGGGAAAAAAGAACTGCGCCATCTTCTGGACAAGGTGAACAGTTCAGTACAATGGCAACAAATGTTTATAAAGTAAATATACTGCTCACTTTTTTTTTTGTTAAATTATTTTGGAATATACATTTACAGTTTTAAACAAAAGTGTAGTCCTTAATTCCCAAACCAATCTATCAATAGTAAAATAAATGCATTGGACATTCTGGTCTTTAAAAGGTCATTGGTCTCTAATTAGCCTTTTTATTTTAATTATGTACAGGTATTAAAGGAGCGAGACCTGTTAAAAACAAAGAATCGGCCACCTGTCATGGTGAAAATCGCCCCTGATCTTTCCCAGCAGGACAAGCAAGACATTGCTGATGTCATCACTGAGGTCAGTTCTGAATCGAGGAGTTCTTCGATGTTTTTACTTGGAAGAAACACAAAAACATAAAATAATGATATGCAGCAAACACGGCATAATAACTTCTGTTCTTTGTGTTTGTGTGTTAGCTGGGTGTGGATGGATTGATCGTCTCCAATACTACAGTGTCTAGGCCTAACACTCTACAGGATTCTAATAGAAATGAGGTTGGGGGTCTTAGTGGAGAGCCCCTTAAACAGCTCTCCACACAAACTGTGCGAGAGATGTACATTTTAACAAAAGGTAAAAACAGCTGAAATTACACTATGTGGTAAAAAGTTTATGGACACCTCTCTCATTTCTTTGCTTTTAGTGATGTGTGACCTACTAAACAATAAATAATACAAATTAAATAAAAATAAATAATTTAAAGCTGCAGTATGTCAGACCTTACTAAAATGTTATTAATATTTTAATGTAAGTTTGTAAGAAACATTTTTTAGATTTAAGTACCATGTTTTTAAAAAGTCAAGATAATTTTTTTTACACCAGCAAGTTAAATATTACACCTTTAACACCAAATACACTTTTACTTTGATCTGCATAATTTTATTTGAATCTAATTCCGCATGTATCACTTTTTCCATTATTTCCTTCCACTGCAATTAAAGAAGAACGACAGCTGCCACTTTTAATGCAAAGTCAACCACATCTTTTTCACCCATTCACAAATAGGGTTGTGCCATTAAATTGCTGAATCCTCCACCAAATACTGTCACTTTTAAACAGCCATAAATATACTTTTGAACTGGTACTAAAGATTTGATGTCCCTCAATAATTAGATACAGTTAATTGTGTCGGTGTTTAGACTTTCATTCCTTCAGCCTCCATGTATGATCTATTCATATATCCTGTTACATTATGGTTTCATTGTGCATGTTTAATCTTTTTGGATTTTAGGGAAAGTTCCGATTGTGGGGGTAGGGGGCGTGGCCAGCGGGCAGGATGCCCTGGATAAGATCCGTGCCGGAGCCTCGCTGGTTCAGCTCTACACAGCACTGGTGTATCAGGGTCCTCCGGTTGTTAACAAGATCAAAAGGGAGCTACAAGAGCTCTTAACGTGAGCCTCCTCAACCTGCTATTTGTATTAAAACTTACTACTCTGCTGCCTTACTCAAATTCTGTATTTTTTATTCCTAAAGGGCGCAAGGATTCAGTAATGTCTCAGAAGCAGTGGGTGCTGATCATCAGTTGAAGTAAAGAAAGCCCAAGAGTATTTATCCTCATCCTAGGGTTTTTAGACCCATGATAAAAGTCATGACTGAGTTGGACTTTAAGCTCCCACAGGATGGATTTCACTTATTGCACAAGATTCTGAAAAAGGTGAACGTGGTGCAGTGTTTATTCTGCAAGGTTTGTGTAAACAAAAATGACCGCAGCAGGACGGCCATGTGTAGTTGCTGCTGCCTAAGAAGAGGAATATGAAAGCTGCAGAAAAAAATCAGGATTACCTGTAGTTTTCTTTATTGATTTTGGAATCGGAGTGGGTGATATTAACGATCCAATGACCAACTTTGATAACCTTCTATTACAACAAATAGCAACATTTCTCAATTTACATTCATTTGCATTTTAAGTTCCAAATGTAGCTGGACTGATTTATGGAAAAGACACAAGTCCTATCTGATTAAATGCCTTATTATCACAGTGTGATACACATACTATGCCCATCTATATTGTCCGGATAAGTACCCCATATGGCCAAAAGTGTAAAAAATACCTTTAAACTTTGAACACTCAGTGTATTATTCTGTATCAAACAGTTCTAATAAATCTGGTAAGACTCCTCAATAATGAAAGAAAAATTCATATCTTGTTTTGTACCATTAAAAAAAGTTTCCAATTTTGCCTTTTTGCTTTTTGGGGTTTCATCTTTTTGTCCCTCACTATTCTGTGTAAAGTGCAGTCTTGACAGTCCTCACTCAGTGAGACACTTCAGCTATCTGAGGGTTACTCTGTGTCTTCATTGTGTACTTTCTGTTCCCCAGATTGGACCCACGGATCAAAAAGCTTTAGGTGAATTTCTATGAAATATCTTAATTAAGATGCAGGTTACTGAATAAAGACTTCATATCTAGCAAAACATTCTAGTTGGGAATTTGACGTCATCCTAAATTTGATTTGAATTCTCCCTTAATGTGCCTGTTGTTAAATTAGTGGATTGCCTATTTTTACCTGATACCAAAGTTCACTACTGTCAATTTTTTTTTTTTTAACTTGACTAATAAAGATTCCAAAATGTGTTTTTTTTTACACTGTTGTCTGTTTTATCATCAAATAATAAAGTACATATTGGAAAAAAAAGTTAACTGAACTAAGATTTTTTTTTAAGCTTAACTCACATGTTCCTCAAATCTAAATTGCTTGGATCACATAATTATGTTCACTCTTTGTGCCTACTGACCATACCTGACCTGCTGAGGCGATTATTAATATTGTCATTCATGGAACCTGAATAGAAGCTTCTACTCCTCCACGTTTTTAGCTGACCTGTGACCTCTGTAAATGCTGTCTCCTTCCAGCTTTTGTACAAACGCCTGTGCAAATGCATTGTATTTAAATGCAGTTGCATGAAAGCTGCATCTATGTGACATTATGCCTTATTAAACTTGATCCTGTGTGGACTCTTATATTGATACATTCAAGGGGCTACAACATTTCTGGCCACACTGTTTTTGCTGTCTGAATTCTGGCATGCATCAGCTGTGGAGCTCTCACTCTGGCCTAAGGCTCTGAGCATTTGTACCCAGACATCATATGGAAGTAATTTTTAAAACAGATGGGTGTTAAGTTCCAACATATACAGTAAGTAAAACATCAAGATGGCAGCAGTCAAGGCTTCTTTTCTATTTTTACACGTCCAGCGGCATTGTCAGTTATATATTTATTTTAACCCTAATAAAACAACAATAAACTGAATAAAACTAAGCATAATTGACAGAACAAATGACACGTCCAGGTTTACAACTTCAAGTAACTACTTATAGCTTTTTATAAAAAAAACGGCAAGAGTTATTTTTTGCATTTTAAATATTACATGACGACTCAGTGTCCCACTTTCTCACAGACCAGTGAACAAGAAGTCATTAAAGCTGACAGAACACTTCCATAGCATTTATTTTAAGAACCTTACTAGCAATGTGAAGCAGGTGGAATTTATACTAAACTAAAACAAGAATATCAATATTTTACGGTAGTTTACGGACCTTATGGAAAATTCAGTTACCCTGAGAAATTGTCTACGCTCAATAATCCAATAAATCAGTAGCAGAATGATTCTGCACATGTATATTCTGAATAGATATGTTTCATTTTTTGGAATTTACTGGGGTATTGCAATAAAATATTGTTACATCATTTAATAATTCATTAAATAATAGAATTCACCCAAATCTGAGACACTTCTAAGTAACTCATTGCTTTCTGAATTACTTCATAGAATCTGGGGAAGTGAACGTAATGTTTTTGTCACAAAATTAAAATAAAAATGTTACTTAAAGGTACAAGCCTTATACAAAGCAATACATGAATTTTAGGTTGAAAATTTTGTCTGAAGACATTTATTTATGCTCCTAGAACAAAAGTATTGAGACAGCCACATATTATACACATTTGCAACTATCATCCAGTGTTGTTGGACAGCTTTAAAGTTTGAAGAGTGTCATTTTGAAGAGGGAATTTTGTCCTCTTACCATCTGTGAAGTCAGATACTAATGTTGAATGGAAGGGTCTGGCTCAAAATCTCTGTTCTATTGCATCACAAAGATGCTGAAGTGGGGTTCAGCTTAGAGCTTCTCACCCAACAATGCTTTAATGGACCTTGCTTTGGCAAAAGAAGCGAAGATTTTCAAACAGATTTTCACTATGCATGTCAAGAGGGCTTGATTTTATACACCTGAGGCAAAAGGACTAATTGAAACACCAGAATTCAATGATTAAGTAATGTGTTTCAATACTTTTATATAAGCTTTCATCAATTCCCTCTCAATAGAAGCAGCTATTATTATTTTCTAATGTTCAGCTTCTTTCTTACAATACTGTTTGTGATTGTCTTGATGAGCGACTGCATTTGTTTTAACAGGTACATGTCAACATCCACTATTTAATTGTTACAAGATAATGTTAAAATACAGCACCTGCAATATCTTTGCTCCGAAGATTTGTCTGTGCAGCTGCTGCTGGCTATTATTCATCAAGCATCTTTTAGCTTGAGGCAATGTTCAGACCTGCTCCCTCATGGGTGAAATTTGCTCTGGCCTGGTTTTGCTAGATTCGGTCACGTAATCCTGTATTGCACAGAGGTTGGCACAGGTGAGAATCAGAAGGGTGTATATTAATTAATTTAATTTCTCAGCTGCTGATACTGATTAGGGATCTGGGGGAAAGTGATGCAGCCAATACAAGCAAACAGAGCAAAATGCTGATTAAAAAAACACCCTGAACCAACTGGAAGTCTATCACAAAACAGACACAGACAAACATTACTGCACATAGACACGGTAATGATAAAAAAAGTGTGTAGCTTTAACGTTTAAGTGTACAGCCTTAAGGTATGTTTCAATGTGATACTAAATATACCCAGGTAATTAGGTGTTTCAAATTCTTGTAGCTTTGCCACATATTATTCTAGTGTAAATTTAGTACTTGTTCATCTTCCATTATATTTTATAGAGAAGAAAGAAGGTTTTCAGTGAAGGCTCATTAGGTCACTTTTAAATCTGTTCTTTCGATTTCTGACCTGGTGCATTTAAGAAAATTGCTCTCTAAGTTATTTTGGGTTGCTTTTTATAGACCTGATAAGTGAAATCGTAATCACTCAGTGCAAGCACTTGGCTGTTTCTTTTTTTACAGAACAGAAGCAGGTCAGAATTTACAGGTAGCCTGCTGTCAACCTGACTTACATAAACGACAAAGAGCCTGACTGGCTGCACCTGCTTTTTGCCTGTCTCTATGCCGACGGAATTGTCTTAAAAAGCTCATTTTCATATTTGCGTCAGTAAAAGGTTACACACAGGCACAAGCACTTGCTGGAAGGCAGTGATAATGTGGCAGATCCACTTGGGCTGGAGCATCTAAAGCTTTCTGAATAAAGCAACAGGGAGTCTTGTGAAATGCCAAATACTCTGATGTCAAGGGAGGGTATTTGTCAGACCCTAGTGATGAGTGCCACTTGAGAAATCATAGGTTATGTAATAGGGACATTATTTAGATAAATAAGATTTTCTTTTCTGGTGACTAGAAAAGTATTGAATAAATATTAGCTATGTTAAGTGCTTCAACTGCAGCTTGAGTCGCACTGTGGTTTGGAACTAAAGCCTTCTGCTCCATCTCCATCCAAATACTTTATTGATCCCCGAGGGGAAGTTGACAAACCGAAAATGTACATGCAAAAGCAGCTCAGAAACTAGGGACAAGTAAATAATGGGTAACAAAGGAAGATCTTGCAAGAAATGCTTTAACAACTGGTTGAGTTTGTCTTAGAACAAGCAGTTATTTTAACTTAAACTGGTAAAAATACACAAGAAGTGTTGGTTTGAGGCAATATGAAGGACTACATCACTTTTACGTAAATAATATTAATATATACATCTTGAAAATTTACACAAGAAACTCCACTTCAATTTTCTAAAACTCATTCAAATAAATTCTAGCAGTTTTTCTTTTTTTTTCTTGTTTTTTTCTTTTTTCTTTTTGCCACCCACTGTTAATATTCACACACTGTTAACCATTTGCCTTTTCATATATAAGGTGGGTGATGGGTGATAAGTGGCAAAATTACACCATGGCACCCTGGGAAGTTGAGTTCCAACTTGATCCCATTTACTGTGTGAGGTGCTGCCTCCTGCAGGATGGAAGAGTATGACTAGGGAAAATGGAATTCAAACTGTTGGTTTGTTACGGTTTAAACAACTGACAGAAGACTATATTTTTTGGTAAGAGACCAAAATATGTCAGTATGCTAGGGAGTATGCATCCGAAATGCCGACTTATCAGTCATGACCATTTTCTGGCCTGATTTATAAATATAGAAACAAGGATGTGCTTCTTGTGCTTGGTGAATTTATATTTATAATCTTCTGTATACAGACGAGAGATTATTTGGCATTTGCCAAAATTCCATACAGTGTTTCTGAAATCAAAATACACTTTTACTTACAGTACTTCCTGTTGCACCAGTGCTCTTACTGCTGCACCATTGAGGTTTAACTATTCTAAATGCACAAGGTTTGATTTATGTGAATTAAATAACAACATACTCAGTGACATTGTCTTTACATCATTTACAATGACAAAGATTTGCAGTGCAGAACATTAAAAAAACTCCAAAAATATTCAATGTTTTTTTTCCCCGGATCTGGCAAATTTCTATGCAGAATAGATCTCTGTGTTATGTGTTTAATTTATTCATGTCAATTAAGTAAAAAATATTCCTGACAATGTGAGTGGAATAACTTAAAGCAATATAAATAAAGCAAAATACAGTGTCACTTGTAGGGTAGTAAAAATGTTTACTCAGTGTCAGTACTAAAAGGTTTAAAGCATTTAATCCTGAAATTGTCAAAGTCATGAGAATGAGGTTAGGAATGAGGAGATAAAGCTGTCTGAGTACATTAACTCTTTTCAGATAGTGGTGGTGAGCGATCCTTTTGAAAGAGCAGTGTCACCCCTTTCCTAAATCGCTGGTCCCTTATGCTGTAGATAAATACATTACAGCAGCTGTTTCCGGTCAGGGTCCAAAAAGCAAAAAAGGAGAAATTGCACCAGGTGTAGCCCACCACATTGCCCAGTACGAAGATGGCAATAGGTAAGAAGGAGGCAATAAAGGCGAAGGTGAGGATGCCGATGGTCTTGGCTGCCTTGATGTCTGAAAAGGAAGGTTTGTGCAAACAGCTGCCTATTTTGGCCTCCAGTTTCATACTGCCCTCTGAGAGGAGTCTGCGCTTGCGGGTATTTCGGCAGATGCTAGTGAAGGACAGGATATTGATGACCAAAGTGCCGCCCAGTAGTGTGAAGTCAAAGGCTGGAAATAGCAGCATGACGCTGGAGTCAGGTGTTTTTTGAAAGCCAACGATTACCGGGACGTAGTTACACATGCGGCTGCACTCATTGTATTCCAATGTGAAGCTGCTGTTTAGGACCAGGGGTGCGAGAGCCAACAGGAAGCTGCAAGTCCATGAAGCTAGAATCAGCAACAGCGTCCTACGCCGGGTCACTAGTGTGTCTTTGTGCAGCGGCCATAAGATGGCCACACTGCGCTCCAACGTCATCAGGAAGATTGTGCTGATAGACACAAAAGTACATCCAGCAAATACTGGCCCAATCACCATGCAGGGCTGCCAAGAGCTTAGAAATGTTTCAGCTAAGACTGCAGGTCCACCCTGGTACCACACAGGAGGAGTGTTGTTCACCATGATGGATATCTCTGTGTAAACTGAGAATGGCACCACCACCAGTCCAACAACCATGTCAGCAATAGCCAGCGATACTGAAATCAATCAACAACACAAATGGTTTTTTTTAAGTGTCTCTTACACTATACATCTTATCTATTCATAATTACAATATAAATAAGATATACATAATAATTGTGTGTATAATTGTGCACAATAAACCCATTACCTTGGTACATTGGTGACTTTATAATTCTCTGCTATTATGTAAAAAAAAAAAATCTGTAATGGTTTAATAATTTAGTCAAGGTACTTTGTAACAAACCACTAGTAATTTAATGTAACTTTAATATATTATTAGAATTGTTCGGCATTTTTAACACAGCCAATGTATTTTTTTAAGTTCTGGCAAGCTTCATACTGTTCTGTATTGGAGGCCACGCTGTGGTACAGGTGTTGCATGTAAATTGAGTGTTGTACCTTTGAGGTAGCCTTGAGGTGTTCGGATCTGTTTGGTATGGATGAAGACTGTGAGTGTGACTACATTGCCCACAACAATGACAAACGTCAAGCTGACCATGAATGCTATAGTCAGGGTATGACTGAACAGGCCGCAGCAGCACACGGTGCAGAGAGGCGCCAAAAGACTATCCAATCCTGAAGATCCTGCTGCTGTGTGATTATATGGCCCAATTAAGACTTGATTTCCCCAGTGTGCACTGAAGTTAGCCATGACTGTGGTCATGCAAAACTGCCACGCGTTAAGAATAGAGGTGGATCCAATGTGAATAGGTTGCTGGTGTCTGTTGAATAGAAGGGAAAGAGAAACAGCTTTGACACCCATCAAGCAACAGAATAAAGAATTAAAAGCTATCTACAAACATGACAAAGTGCATTTTTAACTTTTAACTGACTTATTAAAGAAAACAAATATAATAAGGTTACAGTTTAGTTAGCAAAGAAAATGCTATTTAATGTTCAACAAGTTTATATCATTCTGCAAGCATTAGCATATGCAATGAGCTTAATAATAAATAATTATGTCTTGACACAGTACAGACATGAATTTTGATAATGTTGCATAAGTAGGTTTGCGATCCACGTTTATTTTACAGTTTGATTTAATTGATTTCCCCTCCATTTGTCACTTTTCTCACATTCGTTCTCTTAGTTAGCTTGTGCTAACCCAAATTAGCACGCTAGGCTTTAACGGTTATACAGAATGCCTTAGATGGGGTTTTTAACTAGAAATGATAGGATCACAGGACACACACACACACACACACACAGTCTGTCTAGGTTTTTATCATGCATAAATTGCACCAAAAGTAGGGCAGCTTTTTAACACTAGAATTGACATGCAGGATCGTCGTATTCATTATGAATGAGCTCTGTGGCATTATATTTGCAGCGTTAAACAAATGTTTGCTCCACTGGTGGCATTTATAAATTAAAAAATATGTTATTAAAATATTCCATTTAATTATTTTCATTACAATGTCATTTGATGATAAGACAACAACATATCAAACCAATTACAATCCCTTGGCTTTGACAGTAGCTGGTGAATAACAAATGTTAATGTCCCTGTCTCTGGGTGAGCAGTTTTATCAAAAGCAAGTATGCACTAAAATGGATTTGCTTTGGATACCTCCCTCATGATTTTCCAACTCAAATGACTGACAATTTCATTTTGCCTTAGCCCAACGAATCAGCTATGAAACAGCCAGCGGAAGAAATTCCTCACTATATGTGCAAACGTCTCTGGACACTTTATTTTGTAGATCTGTGAAGTTTTGCTACATTTATTGCTGTCTTTATCAGTAGGACTGCCAGTAATTGTTTATAAAAAAGGCTTTAAAATGTATATACAGTTTAGATATACATCACAGTGCATATAATTTATTGTAGTACAACGGCATTGCTTTTCTTTTGAATAAGGCTAAACACGCAGTCTTTGTTTCTCATGTGGCTTTTTTTTGTGTGAAAATGAATAGCCCAAATTTGGTTTAGAGAATTATGTGATTTCTGATTGTAGACCAGACGATTTGGTACCTTAATTACATTAGGATTAAAAGCACATGCACAATTTTCTTTAGTAATAATGTGATGCATTTAGCTTTACTTGCTGGCTGCAGAATTTATTGAAATATGTGAAGAACTTGTAGAAACTAAAAGAAAACATCAATCAGTATATGAAACTTACTTGATTCTTACATTTCCATAAATGGCCAGGTAGCGATGCACGGCTTTCCAGCCTAAGTGTAAGTGGAGATGGCACAAACAAAATCAATGCCAAAGGATGAGGATAGGAGTGGGTGAGAGTTTATTTATGCAGGTTTGCTTACAGAACTGTCCTTAAAATGTACTCTCAGTCACTGGGATATTTAAGCCAAGTCTGGAGGCAATTACTATTTATATTGGGGGTAAATGGGATGTAAAGTACTCCTTATGTAGCTGCCAGCGGGAAGGTGAAGACTCTGCATCCAAGCTATGGGCTGTAGCCAAGAGTCAGAGTAATAACATGTTGACACAGTGGCTTCAAACCTGAGGTATAATCACTTCATAATTACGCATGCGAGAACTACGATGCTCCCTCATTTTAAATTCCTTTAATATGGTATCTCAGCTCTGTTGAAATGTTATTCCTTCAGCCTGTTTACTTTTCTTAGGTACTTTTTTAACCCACAATAAATGTCACTCAATTTAAATCTATTAACTTTATTAGAAAGAGTTTTGCAGTGGGTACAACATTGCCGAAATACTGGCTACATTTTTTAATAAAAAACAACAGAATATCATATAACATATATAACATAATATAATAGGTATATTGTGGAAGTCTGCACTATAAAAATAATTTTTTAAACTATTTTAAACATTGTTAGAAATTAGGGTAGAAATTAAATCAATTACACGAATGTAATTATAGAACCGCTATGAAATTATGAGAATTAATTCTGAGAATTAAAACCAGTGAGACAAAATGAAGCACCTAGCACCGTGCATTTTGGACAAATATATGTTTCCGGTTTTGTTGGAACAGTTTGGGGAGTTCCATTCCTGTTTCACCATTAATGTGCACCAGTGACCAACACAAGGTCTGTAAAGGAACGGTTGGAATAGTTTGATTTAGAAGAACTTGACTGACATGCCTAAAATCCTGACCTCAAACCCAACAAAAACCTTAAGGGTGAACTAGAACAGAGAATGTGAGCCAGGCCCTGTCATCCAACATCAGTGTCTGACCTCACAAATGTACTTTAGAATAATGGACAAAAACTCCTACATACACATTTCCAAATCTCGCAGAATGCCCTTAGAAAAGAGTGGAGGCTTTTGGGGGTCACCATGTGTAATGTGTACATGCCCCATCATTTAAACATGTTACATTAAGTCTCTCTGACCAACACATTGACAGGAATTATGTAAAAATGTTTTCCTCTAGCTATGAGATTTCAAGGTAAACTTAAATACTTAAAATTGTATGCATTTTAGTTTCTGTGGGAAAATGGTCGAAGATTTTAAAAAGTGTCCAACAGAACATAAAATTCAAGGTAGACAACTAGTACCTTTAAAAGTCTTCAAAGTAAGCCATTGTGTCGATTTACATTTACATTTGTGTCTGTTTACATTTTACATATTCAGTGTTCTTACCAGCATCATGTGATGAGTCCTGTTAATTTCTTCCATGGGAAAAGGCATTGTAGCATCCACTGATTAGTGAATAACTGATGATGAGTTCAGCAATAATGCGCTCTTAATCCAGGGTCAGTCCAGACATCAGAAGAGCTCAGTCTTGAGAATAAAATCACCGATCTGTAGTCTTCAAAACTTCACTACTCCCATATGGAATTGCCCCTCCCTTCTTACAATTCTCAATTCTCTTTACCTCCCCTCCTCTCTCTGGTTACCTTGCAAACATCCTCCCAGACTTTATCCAGTGGTTTCTTCCCTCTCTCTATTCCTCTCGAGTGGTTCTGATGCTGTCTTAGCCCATGCTGTGCTTTGTCCCTCTCACCAAGATAAGTGCTATCCCTGCTTTTTCTGCTGAAATCACCTCTGCCAGTCTGTAATGAAGCGCAGTTCATTTTGTCTTCTTCCCAGTCTGTGTTGCTGTTCATCACATCATGCTGCTTTTGTCTGACTGCACAACCCAATTTTATCGTATCTGCCAGTTAATTTTACAGAGGTTCTTCTTGCTCCTTTGCACCTTTTGCAGGCATGTCACCTGTTCTCTCAGGCTCTCTATATATTTTTACACAGGTAGTATTACGTTATTTAATGTTTTTCAAAAAAATGTAAATAAAAATGTCTTTATTATTAGATTATTATTGATTCAATTTCCATATTAATAATACTTTGTAACTGACGATCATCTATTTATGGTGAGCTCATGCACCTTTTGTGCTATTTAGTTAATAGCCTTTTGTACCATGCATACCACGCTGACAGTGCCCTTGTTATTCTTGTTATTCTGTTGTTATTATACCAACTCACTGGATAATTCCCCTTGTTAAAAATATGTACTAAACATTCGTTTATATAAAAGAAACATTGTTTTACTGTAATTAAAAAAGCACAAATGTATATGTGTATTATACAAATCAAGGGTTTGTAATAAAGAGTTTGCTTAGGTCATCATCTAATTCTTCATCAGTGCTCACAAGGCATTGCTTTTATTAATGCAACACACAGTTACTCAACAGGACTAGAAAAAACAATTATAGGATAAATAGAGCGGATAAAAAAACCCCCACAGGATTATGAGTCTAAAGTAACATTCAGCTAAAACGTTGAGGTATTGTAAATAGTAATTAATAAACAGAACCATGACAGAACAATAGCTAAACTTATCCAACAGCCACAGGTTTGCTATTTAAACTGACTGTGATCTTGATCGAAAACACATAGGAATATATTTTTGTTGAGCAGACCTGAAAGAATCGCATCTTCTCCGAGGGAAAGTCATAATTGAAGGCTTACTGCAGGGTAACTGACCCACTTTCATGAACCAGACAATAATCCCAGTAATTTGTGTTTAATAAGAAAGCTAATAGCAGTGAAAAACCTGCATCTGGGTTATTACTGCGTTCATGTGTAAATACAAACTCTCTTAATATAAGCCATTAGCCAAGTTAAATGACACATGCTTGATGGGGAAGAAACAATTCAGGTAACAACAGGTGTCAAGCAGAATGTATATTTTTGGTGAACTATTGCAGAATTGCTCTATTTGTATTAATATGGCTATCTATCTCAGAGTTTGTATCTTAGATCTCAAGAATAACTGAAGTGTTTGTAAAATCTTATATGCATAGTATGTGGATTCCCTTTGGAAGTCACAGAGTCAAGCAATGCTGTCTTTACTAAACACCTGAACTCAGACAGAACATGGCCTTTTTATCGATACATTATTGTGCTTCCTTAAGAAAGTCATTTGGCTTGTGGTTAAGGAACCAGCATTGGAAACCTGAAGGTTCCAATTCGATGCCAGGTCCTTAAGTACCATGGCTGAAGTGCCCTTGCAAGGCACCTAACCAAATTGCTCCCTGGCCACAGTGCATATATGGTCCACATCTTCCAAGTTCCATTGATCCATGTGGCACATCCGCCAGATGAACATTAGAGACGTGGGCCATACTTGGGCCAGAGTAATTTTGCTATCTGGGAACAAAATTTTGTTGTGAATTAATAAATCCAATTTCTAATTTTGCAGGTCTTATTTTAAAACATTTAACACCTTTTCTCATGTGTACACTATTACATAGTGTAGATTAAATATTTGAACATTGCTTCATCCAGCCAGCAGAAAAGGCCTAAATCTGTGCCAAAATACTCTGAACAGTGTGACAGTTGCTTAGATACAGCTGTCGTATGCATTGGCTAGGTTTGTGTGTAGTGTGATATGCTGAGGTACTTATAAGTGCGTTATCTGACACAGATGGTAACAAACGGAGCTTGAAGCTGCAAAGCATTGTGTCATTTGTTCAGGCAGGTTGTTTAGCCTTTAAGGTTTTGATACACTTCACGGTGTAAGCACTTAGCAAGCAGTATTCTGTATCTGTACATGCATCATTAACGCTTATGAATTTCACACAAGTGATTTTAAGTAGGGCCCAGTGAATGAGAACTAAGCTTTTGTAAAGCTCATTCCCATATACAGTATTGACCCTTTTAAAAGGTATTGCATATTTGCAGTAACTAAGCTACAGTGTAGTAAAAAGCACACTTTGACCTCATTATGGATAAATAGTGTTGGTTATTGCTCAAATGGCTGAATTTATTAACCATGTGTGTCTGCTGAAATAAATCAGATACAGTCTGTTCCTCTCCTATAAACAAAAAAACAAAAACAAAACAACCACCCAGTGTCATGTAGTGAGTACTGGGACCTATGTGCATAGGACGCTGGACGGGTCACTGGGCCGTCGCAGACAAAGATCTAGGCCAATTGGAATATATAGTATGAAAGCGCATTTCTGCCACCAAAAACCTATGGGGAGATCATACCAGTTTTAAACAGTAAGGGCCTTGTACTCTGTAAATTAAGAGCGCTAATCGCTGCACTACAGAACAAAAACCATGGGGAAAATATGGTGTTTAGAGTTAGCATTTGTACATATGGCAGCCTTTAATTGATTTCAAATCTTACAGCTCATCTAGCGCACTTCCTATACTTTAAAGAACTGAGTCAACTCAAATGCAACTTAAAAGCAATATAAGTCAAAGCCAATAGACGAGTGCTATTTAAGCTAAACCCATGTTAGCATGTTATACATAATGCTTTACACTTACTGTGTTTGCCACATGTGCAGTACGTGAATACACATTAGTGAAATACACAGCTGTAGTGTTGACATTCTGCTCCCTATGAACATAGGTGGCTCATTTTAAACCAGCAACCAGTTTCTTTAACTCCTAATATGTTATCTATATATGCAGTTGTATAATATAACTATCCAGAATTAAATAGTCAGAATCATCATGAGTTTTGTATCTTCTATATATTATGAGAATGTGATTGTGTTTTACTGTCTTAATTCTCATGTGTGTTAAAACAGTAAAAGGGTGCACGAACAGGATGCATGGTGGGTGGTCATTATAACAGAACCTTGAAAAAATATATTCATGAGGAGCTGATCTGGGCTGCTTATATGGCTCAAGGGCAGAATTCATATTATTATTACCTTTGCTGTTATGTTAGTCCTGTATAGTTTGAGAAACTCTTCCAGCTTCAGTTGGTGATGTGCAAAGGAAGTCAATAGAGGTAATTGTGGTAAGCTGAAAATGTTAAAAAGTTACATTACATTCATGGTATTTATGAAAATTTGTTAAATGAACTCATTTTTTTAGACAGGGCAGTACAGCAGTAAACAAGCAACCCTCGTCAAGGGTTCAATACTCGATTAGGTTGTCGAGTAGCCACAAGTAGTCACTCACGCGGGACATTTTTGAACCTTACAGTTTGTGGACACTTGGCATGGAACCACTGAACCCTGTCAGACTGGAAATTTTATGATTGAGTAATGGTAAATCAGCAGTGTGTGTTTATGGGAATAGTGGGAGTTCAGTAGGTATAAATATGCACAGCCATAATCTTTATTCCATTATATAGCATTATTGTATTTACTTCCACAATATCATTAAGGAGGTGCAATTCGACCAGGAAATCTGTTCATCATGAAGTGGTAAGTTCCCATTACTTACTTTATTTTTTAAGGTGGTAGAATTACATTTATTAGGACTTTTGGATTTTGATTTTGGGAGTTTATTTCACCAGGTGTGTCATTTTCATTATGCTATGAAGCCATTATTACATCCAAATCCTAACTGGAACCTTTACTCAAAAACATATACTTACAGGTTCTGTCTGTTCATAAGTTCTTCTTCTTCTTCACAGGTTCACGCTGGCTGTATTCTTGTTAAGTTCTATGGCTTATCTGTTGGAGGCGCAGATGGTGAAATGGCTGAAAGAGCATGTTTCAGGTAACAACACTACGGAAATACACTTGTTTTTATACAAAAAAGTGACTGTGACACAAATAAGGTGAAGATGAAAGTAAACCATAACAAAATGAATACTGTATATGCAGAATTTGTACTAATTATTTAATCTATTTATTAACTTTGATTTCACAGCAAATATGAACTCAGCTTTGAGGACGAGACGGATGGTGGGGGGCTATATCACTCCCAGCCATGTGCCATGGCAGGCCTTGGTTTTCCTCAGTGACAATATGCAGGATGGAGGCTTTGGTGGAGGGGCTCTTATTGCACACCAGTGGGTTCTTACCACTGGGAGGAATCTGTTTGTGAAAAAGTCAAAATATTTTACCAATCAAAGTGAGCCAGTCCTTCCAAAAGTGTACCTTGGTATCACTCGACGTGCTGAAGCAGGACCGGCTTCTGAAATTGCAGTGGAAAAGGTAACTAGATCTTGAAGGTCAATTTTATATCACTCATGTAAAAATATTGAGTCTTTAGCATAAAGAATTATTTTGTCCGTTCATTTGTTCCATTCTGTAATGTTATTAAAATGATTTTCTTCAGGTATTTCTTCATCCAAATTTCCAAATAACTGAAGACTATGAAAACGACCTTGCGCTGATCATGCTTAAGGAGCCTTTAAGTTTCAGCAACACTGTCTTCCCTATCCCTCTTCCAGAAAAAGGGCAGGATCAGGAGAAGAAAGAGGGCGAAAGGGGCATAATTACAGGTTGGGGCTGGGGTGCACTTCTCACCCCTGCAGATTTTTTGAAGTTCCTCGCCCTCCCTGTGACGACATGTGCTGAGACGGCTAATAAATTCTGCACAAGAGCCAGCGATTTTCAGGAGAATATTTGTTATGGAGACACAGGAGGAGCCCTGGCCTTCCTGGACCCTAAAACCGACAGTGTCTATGCGGCTGGCATTCTATCTTATGACAAGTCATGCAGAAATGGGGAAAATGCAGTGTATATGAAGATCTCAGCCCACCTGCCCTGGATCCAGAGTGTCATGAAAGATCCATTTTCTTCTCGCCGTGCTTCAATAATGCGTCAAATGTATTCCAAGTTCCTCTAGTTTCTCACTGTTGTTCTGTCAGGGTATGTATCTGCATGTTATAACAAAATAAATATGTATTCGTAAATAAAACTGTTTTCAAAGTAACTTCTCATGTGTATATTAAAAATTTAACATACCTTTAGGTTTATGTTTAAGTATTGTGTATGTTTGGTATTGAGCCTCGCTTACAACTTAAAGCATCGTACGCATGCACCACAGTTTAACTAGAGTTGAAATGTGTTCTGTAAACAGTAAGCAGTTAAAATAGAAGTAATAAAGAGTAATAAAGAAGTGCAACATCACCCATTAATGTCAACATTAGTCACCTAGTGTTGTGTATTTTTGCAAGTATGTGCTGTGGTTAAACAGAAGGTATCCCTGAGTCGGTGTGGGTGGGAATCGTAAGAGAATATAATGTAAGTAAGCAGCTGATCACACATCCCTCTTGTCATCTCACCATCCATCTCCACCTCTATTCTCAGCTCAGCTTCCTTTAATGGCACTATGTTTTTCTCATCTTTAATTCACATTCAGTCGATGCTCAGTATTTTTAAAGTGAAATCAGATTAGATAATTGGATGGAGCCAGTAGGTTCAATCTGTATTCCATTCAGGACAATTGGAGAAAGCATAGGAAAGAATTATGAGAGCAAGCAAGTGGACAATAAAGCATCATATATATATTTTGTTTTGAGAATAGCACACAATATCCCACTTGTAGCAGATCACTTGGGGTGTTCGTAGGCTTGTGGTTGAGGAAACAGCTTTGTGATATAAAATACCCCGGTTTGATTCCCTGTCCTACCAAGTACAATGGATGAAGTGCCCTTGGGCAAGGTACCTAACCCCCCAGGGTACAAGGCTGCCCACCGCCCCGGGTACATGTGCTCACCTCACTTTACTTGTTTTACTGCACAGATGGGTTAAATATGGAGAATCACTTTCTTTTCAAGCATATTAGGCGAAATATCACTTTTATTTACAAACAGTAATGGGACAGGCATGGTTATGACAACTAATTTTGAAGTTGGGTCCCGATTTCAACTATAATAGCTTTCATTCTGAAGGCTCTATGTAAAAAAAATTGGAGTGTTCCTGTGTAAGTACTTGGCTATTTATCCAGAAGATAATTTCCAAAGTCAATTGAGGGTTGTGGGCCAGTTGAGTTCCTCAATACCACACTCACTTAGCCATGTCTTTATAAACCTGGCTTTGTTCACTTGGTCACGATCTTGCTCATCCGTTCTGCCAAAGGTAAAAAGCATACAGTTGTCCAAAATACATGGCAAGGTATTTGACTTTATACAACTGTGGCAGTGAATAAAAAAACAATTAACTAACTGATGAAGATGTTTCAAAATACTTTGCTCCATTTAAAGTACATGCAATAAATGAAATAAAAAAGATTTTTATAATATACATAACGTGCAATAAAACACTGCCCCCTAACGCTCTATTTGAACAATGCTCGGATAATAAAATAAATAAATAAAAAAACGTGAGCTACCAAAACTGTTAATTATTGGTGGTTGTGCTGTTGTGGTTTTTAAACACTGTTTATGATATTAGTCACATTATTACACTTATTACACCAACTTGTAGATGCACTATATTAATATTAAATCTTAAAAACACAGAGCTAAGTCAATATCTTCTTTATTCCTTGTTTTGCTTTTTTCCCCCGTTCTTTTTTATTACTTGTCCTTTTTCCTTACTAAAAGTTGGCGGCCTGTATGTCCAGTGGAATTTACAAGGCATGTATATGTCTAAATACCAATACCAATAGTTCATTTATTGCTGCCACTTGTGTCGGTCACCCTTTAATCCTTTATTAGTACTCACAGGATGCTGCTTACACAATGATGGTGACTGGACATCTTTAATTATTAGATTATTTTCAATAATGTAGTCACAGCAAGTTGTCTAAAAACTCCAAAAACCCACCAACAGAACTATAATTAGAACTACAGATATATGTATGGCTACTATAGCTAATAAAATGGACAATGAATGTAGAACTAAGTATTCAGGTAGTTCATGTTTTACTGTTTGAAATATTTTGACCATACACTGCCTGAAAATTAAGCAATTAATATTAACTGATTTGGAAATCACATAAATCAGAATGTTTTGTATCAATCATGTTTATATTAACCAAAGTACATCTTTATAGAAAGGATATATTCATAATTACAGCCAACAAATTTCCAATTTTATTATCAACCATTTAAAAATAAAATTAACATGTAGCAATATTATAATATATAATATATTTGATTCTCAATTATTAATATATATATTATTAATAATTCAATATATAATAGATAATTTAATTATAATTAAATTGTGCAAATGAAACAAAACAGCATACATTTATGTTGGTATAACTTTGTATGAAGCATTACATAAAATAAAGATTAAAAAAATAATTTGTATTTCTTATCAAGAAAGCTCATCTACAGCATACATTTTATATTTAAATTCTTATTTCTCATTGAGAAAATGAATAACATGGAGTTTAACCAGGGCTCCCCAAATCTTTCTATAAAAACACACTATATGGACAGAAGTATTAGGATACCTTCACAATGCAGTCATCACATCTTAAGTTGGTTCCCCCTTTACAGCAAAACCAGCTTTTTCTAAGAAGTGTTTGTGCAAGATGAAAAGGTTTGCACATTCACACAGACATGCTTTTGTGAGGTCAGAAGCTGATGTAGGACGAGTTTCTGTTCTAGTTTATTTCAAAGGTGTTTAGTGGGGTTGAGGGCGCTGTGTGGGCCAGGCAGGTAATTTCCACCAAAAGCACCTTACTATGGAGGTATAAAGTCCAAAATGCATGGCTATGTACTTAATTTTATACACTAGGGACAATGGGACAGCATCAAGCGCCTGAATTAAAGTATTAAGTGCTTCTAAATACTTTTATCCATATATTTTTCTATATCTAATAAATAAGAATAATACAGAGAGCACCTGTGATCAATATGTAGAACAGTAAGATTTTTGTAAAGAGGATGTTGCCTCAGGCAGTTTGACGACCTGTTGGTTCTGAGTGCACCATTAGTTTTAAAAGTGTTTCTTGTCCGTTTCTATGCCACACAAAAGTCAAGGCAGAGTCGCGCATCTTGGAGGCGTAGACCGAATCAAAGGTACGACTCTGCTCCTTGGTAAAGGTATTTACCCAGTCTCCAATTTCACCTGCCAAAATGAAAAAAAAAATAATAATTAAAATTATCCTTTCGAGAATTTTTTTAAATTCTTCTGGATGTTTTGTCATGTCTGTTACAAAGAGGGACTTTTCAGCTCACCTTTCCTCATGAATTTGCCCTTGCTGTGGTCCATGATCTCTTGCGGAATAAGTGTGTAGTTCACCATGCAGTTGTCTCTCATGCTGGTAAAGCTACAGTTTCTCAATGCACTGGATAGGTCCTCCTCCTGCAGGGGACACTGTAGAAATCGACTCACACGCTGCATAGAGCCTCGCAGGTCCTGCACCCAATAAACAGCAAACCATTGTATAATTGACTTGGCCAAGGCATGTATTGTCTTAATGTCAATGTCTGATAAGGAACTACTTTGCCATGTACCACTGTCTGCAGGTAGTTTATATATGTGGAATGGAAAACTCACAATTCTCACAATTTTGTTCCTATTGTTTTCCTGTGCTGCAGATCTTTAATATACTTTTTATTTAGAGATACAAAATTCAAGCCAATCAGTACAAGAATTAGTTCTTTTTTGTATTTGTCTCTATTAAAACATTGCTTCTAGTAATGTCTTCGAAAATTGGAGCTCTTACCTGCCACATTTCTTCATATGTGATATAAAAGAAGTTTGAAACGTTCTTGGCATTGCTTGTCCAACCTTTCACATGATCAAACCAGGAGCCGTAATGAACTGCAAAGAAATAAAGATTTTTTATTAAGGCCTATTTTCAGGCTTAAAATGACAACATAAGTGTCAATAAGTGACCTCTACTGACCTTCGCCAGCCATAAAATCATTCAAAAACTTGGCAAATGTGCCCGTATCTGCCAAAAACTTAGCCATCTTGTGAAAATAGTAATAAGATACGATCACATCTTTAGGGTTTCTTGCCACATATATGACCTGAAATCAAAAAAAGGAAAGGTCAGTCTAGAGGTAATATTTTTAATGTTTACTCTATCCGCAGCCTTAAATACCGCAAGATAACATATTAGGTCTAAATACTAATAAAATAGGTGATCACAAAAAACAACCATGTCATATGTATGTAAACATTCCAGCTATTATATCAAAGCTAATCTGCTTTGTTCCTAAAATTGGTATAGCTATAGCATAATCTACAATTATGTAGGGTTTCCAACTAAGTCTGGAATCTAAGTTGCAAATCCATGGTTGAATACCAGTGATAAATTAGTGTTAAAAAAAAACAAAAAATTATAATAATTGCCTTAGTAAATACTAGTGCATGTACATTATATTCAGTCATAAATCATAATGCTATTCCTATCCTGATGTACTGTGTTTTAGGTCTACTAAGCATGTATAAGTTGCTTTGTGTAATTTAATTTACCTTAGCCTTAGATCCCTTAAGAGCATTTGCCAGTAAGTGGTATGGGAGATGAGTGGTAAGAAGCCGAGGTCCTTGTGAAGCCTTTAAGACATCAGGGCAGTAATACTGCTCAATCCAGGGTGCTCTTTCCCAGTTAGGCATTGTCTGAGATTTGATGGGATCTCCTCCACATGACACCAGTGTGACAATCTCCTGCATCCACGTCGTTCCTACAACAAAAATGAAGAGTAAAAGAGTGCCCAAAATAAGTAACATCTAACTACTTATTCATGTAGCAGTAACTGGTCTTCAGAATTTCAGTGCCGTACCTGATTTGGGGTAAGTGACAATCAATGTGTCCGTATCCTGGAACTGAAAGTCAGAGGCATACTGCAAGGACTCTTGAGTATGCAAGTGCCCAGGAAAAGTGATGCCATGATAGGTCTCTGTAACATCAAGCCGAGCCATGTCTGTGTAATGAGTCTGTGTGTGCGCGTGTGTTTGTGTCAGGGTGAAGTCACAGTTAAATACTCTTTAGTGGGAGGCGTCAGATTGGTTTTGAAATAGGGAATTACCCAAGAAACCGGTAAATTCAGGTAGATATTCAATGGAAATTTTAAGATAAACTAATCTTCAATCAACCACTCAATTTACTTAATTACAATACCCAAGAACCCAGGTAAAAACTTTTTAGGTCACAGGATGTTTTTAATCATCTCTTTCCCAAGATAACAATCACGAGTGGGCAGCAGCATGTTTACGTGCATTGTGATAGAAACTGTGATCTAAGAGATACAATTTCTTGTCATGCTTTGCACTTTAGGTTGCAATTTATCTGTGGGCATCTCATTTTGTCATGTTTTTATTTTTCATGTGGCAATAGCTGATAAACTGCATCGTCATAGTCTATAAACTTATAGAACCCCATGTGCTATACATGGTGTTACCCTGCCAAAATAGCCAGACATTCTCAGAATTTAACTCAAGTGAATCTTATACTGTATAAAACAAATTGTATTTGAAATGTACTTCCACTTTTGACATATATTTACCGTTAGCCTTACCATTATTGTGTGTGATGTTATTGTATAAATAGGCACATTATTTTATATTGTAATTACTAATTTACTGACTTTGCCCCGACATGAGTAATTTAGCAAATCCAAGTAAATTTTATGTCAGCCTGAGATACATCTCATAATAAAAGAACACAGATCATGAGCTAGGTCATCAAAACCAGCACTAATAATAACGTTCCAATATCTAACTATTTTTTGAAAATGAAAAATGTGTAACTAGAGGTGGGTTAGAGGGAGGATGTTATTTTTTCAGGGGCATTGTGCAAATATATCAGGGGACTGACTAGAGTATTTCAGACTGTCGATTTCCTATAAGAGTCACAGCAACACACTGTCCCCCTCCCCCTAAAAAATAAGATATTATCATAATGTTAATTATAATGCTGTGAATGATCAGACAACAGCAGCAATAAGAATGTGTGTTCTGAAAGCACATGTTCTAATAGAATAAAAATTGTATCATTGAATATTTTTTTCTGTATGAAACCAAACCGTCAGCATTCTGAATGCAGTACTGTGTGAGCACTGATAGAGGATTGAGGATGAATGACCTTATCAGCACAAAGTGGATTAGTAAAGTCCGTGGACAGTGAGAAGACCACAAAGTCATCGTCACCGCACTGCGGAGACACACAAAAAACGTGTACTTTTCCAATACTTTGCCTATAGAATGTTCTTTTAGGATCAATATCAGTTCCTTCTGGTCAAGCCATTTACCTTCCACACAAACCCCAAACCCATAAATTGAACTAGAAAATATACAGCTGGGAATATAAGCACCACCCATTGCACCACCTTACCAGCCGCCAACCAAAAACATAAATCAGTCACTTGCAACTATTTGTTCATATATGGTTGTAATAATTACATTATTAATTTAGACATTGTCTCTCCAAATGTCATGCCCCACTTTCATTTCCTCTCTTAAAGCGCCTTACAATGCCACAAGAAACCAGGGGTCAAATCTGCTTATTTGTCTTCAGCATTATTAGCTGTGAAAACCAATGTGAACCAAGCATCCACCACTGCCCAGCCTACAGTCTAATGCAAAAGACAGAACACTGAGTCAGTAACTTAACATATACAACCAAGTGTTTGGCAGAACTTTAGTGGTGGGAAGTAAACAATTTTATAACAATAATATATATTGCCAAATATCATAGAAGTCTGTTTCATGGTCCATGTCACAATTACACTTTTAAAGTCAATAAAGCATGGACTTTTGGCATTAAAGGCAAATGAATGAAAAATGACACATTATATGCAATATGTTCTTAGGATTAAGCTCCTAATGTTGGGGCTGAAAAAATATCTTATTAAAAATAAAACTTGAAATAAACATCAGGGATTTATTACATTTCTAAGTTTTTGGGAATCAAGGCATAGTGTATGAGTGTCTGGTGTGTGTAATGGTTTTATGCGTTCAAGACCTTACATCGCTTTAAAGTATTTGAACCATATATTTAAGAATCGTGATCAAAAGTTGCATTACATTAAAGAAAGGTAGTTCAAAGGAAGGATTTGTGAGCAGAAAGATATATATCCCAACAAATATATCAGCCTTCACTTCACATAAAAATCAGGATGATAAACAATTTTGTGATGAATTGAGCAATGAACACAGATAGATAGTTATTTAAGGCAAGTGTTTTTAAAAATAAAATAAATAAAAAACAAAAAATATATATTCGGTGCCAGGAAGGCATTTTACGCATATTATGAATGATGACTAGTTGGATGATCTGCTGTGGAACCTGAGAAAATCAGGAAATCTGTCAGTATGTCAGCCCTGTTTGCACCTCACCTGACTTTTAGTTCTCTTTGCACACCCCATGTTAATTAGGTTATTAGTTTCAAATAGTAGTCGTTTTCGTTGCTGATTAACTTTAGGTTCTCATTGTTTGGTTTTTGTGCTAGTTCCTGTGTTCCCTATTTAAGCCGGTGTGTCTCTTTGTCTAGTGCACGTCTTTGCTTTTGTCACACGTTGTTTTTGGTTCCCTGTTTTTGCTGTTACTCCGTTATAATAAAAATGTATTCCTCCTCTACATGACATCCTGTCTCCTCCTGGCACTTCCTCACAGATTCCGCAGCACCATTTGTGACACAGTACTAGTCATCACCTTCCTCTCATCGTCCATTCTGGGTCCTTGCTCACCTTCTCCCGAAAATTAGAAACCTGCACCGTATTTCCCTAATTAAATACTGCTTCTCCTATCTGTCTATATTAAAAGCCCATTTCCCTTCGGTCTCTTTGCCATCTCACCAATGCTACTAACTCTGTACTTGTGGGACTGCACTGGTTGGGCCTCCTGTATTCCTACCTGTTATAATCCTGCTTTGTTTTCACAGTGAGCGTCTGGGAGAGAAATCATTGGGGCTTCCTGTGAACCCTTTATGAGTTCCAGTGTAGCAAACTAGTTGAGTGATTCCAGTTTTCCAGTTGTTCTGCATGCCATCTAGTTTAGTTTGTTTTTAAAGAGCGAGGGAGCATGACAAAATTATTTAAGAATGGTGTGGAAATTTTCCTTGACAACTATTGCACGCCAAACCCCTAACTGTTAAGCTTACTAAACAATGAAGTGCAAAAATGTCATTGAAAATAATGGCTATGGTGCAGTAAGTGATGAACTTTTGAATACAAACAAAACAGTGTCAGTGTCACTTTCTGCTCTAAAGTAATGATGCATATAAGATTTGAATGAGTTAAAATTAGTTACACTTTATCGCGTAGTGCTTCAAGTTCCCACGTGATACAGACAAACTTTGTGTTCAGTTGCAGTGGGTCTATCAGAATTACGAGAAAAAAAATCTTTTAAAAAAATGCCCACTGCAATGAAGATGGTGTTGAATGGATTTAGGCTCTTTAATGTTAATCTTTTATACACCATAATGATAATGCCAACCCAAATTCTGCTAGCATTAGTCAGGAGTGGGTTACACATTTGTTTAAACACCGTTTAATCTTTATCGGAAGTTACACATTCTCCTCCCCATTAATCTCCTAAGATCATAGAGATTCTTCCCATCCATCTGAAAACCTAATGACAGTATTTATAATACATATAGGCTTGCATTATAAGACAGCAGGTTTAGCTGCATCATATTAATCTCCCATTAGTGTTACATGCTTTAGTTGTTGTCCTAACCTGAGCAGTTACACAGTATTAAGAACTTGTGGGGAAACGCAGTACCTCCTATCAGTTCGCTTCAATTTGTTGAATACATTAACCCTAATAAGGTTCTAGTGGAAAAAGTAATTTGCAAAATTCTAGCACAGCCTACCACTTAAACATTTGGGGTATACAGGCCAAAAGTTTGGACACACCGTCATTTTCAATGCTTTTTTCCCCTTATAAATATTTACATTGTAGATTCTCACTGAAGGCATCAAAACTATGAATGAACACGTGGAGTAATGTACTTAACAAAAAAAGGTGAAATAACTGAAAACATTTTATATTCTAGTGTCTTCAAAATTGGCATTCTCTTAATGAGCTTCAAGAGGTAGTCAACTGAAATTCTTTTCAGGTGTGCCTATAAGGGTTAACTAGTATAATTAATTAGAATGCCAACAGTGTGCAAAGCAGTACAGTACATGTTTTCAGTCACCTTTTTTGTTAAGTACATAACTCCTCATATGTTCATTCATAGTTTTAAGGCCTTTAGTGAGAATTACAATGGCTGGCCCAACTAAAACGATACAGTTTTTCTAATTGTATAATGGACACCTCATCATTGCACTCTACACCCATCTGTATATGACTGACCTGCATTGCTGATGCTCTTTAGGGGTTCAAGCGTTGTAACAATGTACTACTTTAAAAAGTGCTATATAAATAAATGAACTTCAAACTGTACTTTATCTATACCACAGATTTTGTATCACACACAATTAATAATTGCCCGATTGCAATGAACAAGCTAAATGTTTACATTTACTATTGGTTTATATGTGTAGCACACTTGATATATGAATATTACAGACACAGAGTCTGTTAAACATGACGACACCCAAATGATTCACAGGATATGTGGATTAGACAGTCGTCTGGGCAGCACAGAACCTTCAATTATGGGATTATTATCATCAGGGGTAGGACGTGCTGTTTATGTGAATGCAAATACAACCAGATGATGGTATGATCTGTTGTTCTCAGGTAAGATACATGGTTTCCTTGTAAAGGGGAAAGAAGGTGACATTTTCCTACTTCCTTGTTTTTAAAGAAGCCACAGTTCCACAATAACATTTAGGACAACGCTTTTTGTTTACAGTCATTCTACAATGACGATATTTAAATTCCCCTTACAGAAAGTTGAACCAACAGGTAATATGCAGATGATAGTTCCACTTTTAGGAAACAACCTTTGGCATACACTATGTGAACAAATATATAAAGACCTCGAATTATTTTACCTGCAGAAGCTTTAGGATTTCTAAAAGATTTCGTAGTGTGCCTGTGGGAATTTTTATAAACATATTTGTGACATCATCTGGCCCTTAGCCTGGCTCACAATCTCTGTTCTAATGCAACCATACTGTTTTTGATGGGCTTAAGGTCAGGGCTCTGCACTCCAAACTTACCCAACCAAGTCTTTAGGGGCCTGGTTTAGGCAGGACAGGGGGACAGGAGCTGTGCTTTCCCCAAATCTTTAAACAAATGTAGAAAATAAAAGCCTAGATGCATGACTTTATACATCTGTAGAAATAAGACCTAATTAAACTCCAAACTTTAATTGTGTAGCTGATATGAACAATTTAAGAGACAGTCTGTATTAAACATGCATTATATAAAATATTTAGGGCAGCACAGTTGCCTTGTGTTGTGTCTCTCTGGTTTTCCCCCACAACCCGTTAACATGGATTAAGTGGCTGGTTTAAATTGCCCCTATATAGTGTGTGTGTAAGGGTTGGATTGGCACCCTGTCCTGGGTGCCCGAAATGCGCAAGAAATATTCTCCCTGGATGCTCTTGGGGAAAACCCTGCTATATATGCATCAACTAAATGGTATTTCATTTGCAAGATAAATGTCCAAATGTAAGCTAAAAGCCAGTTCACTGAGCAGTTTCATAAAGGAAAAAGTTATTTTCAAGCGTGTAAGCAAGATGTGCTTATTTGTATTCAACTTTTATAGCTGTCAAAACTACTGTGAACCGGATGTCCACCACAGCGCATGAATAGTCTTATGCTAAAGCTGTTGCTATGCTTCTATTAGGTCATACTCATTTTTTAAAATGCCAGAAATTTAAGACGTTTTGTTTATCTAAAATATATCTATCATATTAAACAGTGATTAACACAATCATAAGTCACACCATAAAAAACAGAAGTGTTACAAAGAACCAGTTAAAATAAACACAGATCCTCATTTACAATTCAGTCTTTAAGGACAGTGAGGTTTACATTACATTGCCTTGCAAAAGTATTTGGCCACATTGAACTTTTCAACCTTTTGCCACATATCAGGCTTCAAACAAAGATATGAAATTGTATTTTTGTTTTGTGAAGAACCAACAACAAGTTAAACACATATATGAAGTGGAACAAATTTTATTGGCTATTTAAAACTTTTTTAGAAATAAAAAACTGAAAAGTGGAGTGTGTAATATTATTTATACTTTGTAGCACCACCTTTTGCTGAGATTATAGCTGAAAGTCGCTTAGGGTATGTATCAGTTTTGCACATCAAGAGACTAAAATTTTTTTCCCATGCTTCCTTGCAAAACAGCTCAAGCTCAGTAAGGTTGGATGGGGAGCGTTTGTGAAAAGCAGTTTTCAGCTCTTTCCACAGATTCTTGATTGGATTCAGGTCTGGATTTTGACTTAGTTATTCTATCACCTGGATACATTTATTTGTGAACCATTCCATAATAGAATGGTTCCTTCATGTTTTGGATCATTGTCTTGTTGAAAGATAAATCTCCAACAGGTTTTTTTTTCCAGAATGGTCCTTTATTTGGATCCATCCATCTTCCCATTAATTGTAACCATCTTCCCTGTCCCTGCTGAAGAAAAGCAGGCCCAAACCATGATGCGGTCACCACCAGATTTGACAGTGGAGATGATGTGTTCAGGGTGATGAGCCGTGTTGCTTTTACACCAAACATTAAGTTTTGCATTGTGGCCAAAAAGTTCGATTTTGGTTTCATGTGACCAGAGCACCTTCTTCCTCATGTTTGGTGTCTCCCAGGTGGCTTGTGGC
>JAOUQT010000004.1:2365450-2384542 GCA_025769995.1 Xyliphius kryptos | reverse complement strand
AAAAAAAAAAAAAAATTAATAAAAAAAAAAAAAAAAAAATATATATATATATTTTGAAAAGCAAACATAGAACCGTATATTTGTGCTGAGAGTGTGGGGCTTTAAGCCAGTCTCCTTTCACCTTCCTCTGACCATCCTTTCATGCATCCCATACTTGCCATAATGTGGCCTCTAGAGCGGACATGCTTGTTACCTCACTTCTTAATTGCACACCCTCCATAAAAATGTAGATTGGTAGATATTCCACATACCCAAATAAATAATGTAAATCTGACATTAAAGGTGTAATAAAGCTTGCACACATCACCGCTTCCTCCCTGCTGTGTTTTATTCCCACTCTCAGGTACACATTACTTACGGGGGGTGAATAACAACATGCAGCCCTGGGCCACTGCTGCTGGAAGAAAGCAGTATGGACTGAAGCCAGCCAATCCCACAGAAGAAGGACTGGCCAGCATACACAGTGTGTTGTTGAGGAAGCAGCCGTTTCTGTGGCGAGCTGCGCTGCTGTACTATACCGTGTACCACGCGGCCAATATGAGCTTTAGCCAGCTGTTCAGCCATATCGCTCACTTTGTACAGGATCCGGCTGTGCGCTGGGAGTATTGCCTTCGTGCCAAACGAGGACAAACCGATACCTCCAAACCAGGTAAGTGCACCTGTAATGGTCATCATACACTCTACACATTATGCTTAATGTATTGAATACATTTCCTTTTTTGTTTACTTTCTATTCAGATGCACTCTGTTTATTAAAATACCTCATGCGTTCTTGACACTGTGTTCTGTAACAGTCAGGAGTTCCACAGTGAGGATACAGATTATATGGGTTGTGGATGAATCTCTGCACTAGAGTTACACGTGTGAGTGGGTGGTGCACTGATATAAATGGTTCGGACACAACAGTCCCGTTGTGGACATCTGTTACACATCTATCCAATTGTTTTCAGTTTAGTAGTATCACTGTGGTGTTTAAGAACTAGCAGCACTGTATCTGATCCAGCGCAACACACACTAACAGACCCTCATCATGTTATTTTCACTGCAGAACTGAAAATCATCCACCACCTGAATAATACCTGCTTTGTGGGTTTTGATTGTCAGAGAACACATGCCAAAATCCGACTAGAGTTTGTAATTGTGAAAGTGTATCTGAGACCAGAGACAATAAGATAAATAAAGTGGCCAGTAATTGAAATAAAATAAAATCTATTGCAGGCTGTTTCAGTAAAGATCAAGTTTATCTAGATGGAATCCTGAGGATTTTGCGCCACAGAAGAAATATTGATTTCAAGATGCTGGCGTCACTGGGAAAGGTGAGTTGCAATTATTTGCATCCACTGCATCTCACACTAAACATATATCCAATTGTGTTTTACAGCTTCTACACCTGTCAGCGGTTAATCCACATATATGGGGCAACTATTATCATCCTTTTCAGAATTTAATATCTAATATTTTAATAAGAATCTAATACTAATTTACAGCATGAGCCTTAAAACTTGAAATCAAAACCTTCCATCCATCATGTTCCACTAAATTCTAATCTAGGTTTGTGTGCTCAATTATGGCTGCACAATTTGTGTTAGTAGAAATCCGTCTGCTTGCTCACCAGTGTCACTTTAATAGGTGTCCTATGAAGACGTGGGGAGGCTTCGGCATCTCGCCATCCTGAGGAGAACGAGAATCCCTCACTTCATGCAGGACCAGGAGCGCTACCTGCAGCAGCTTGATCACATCGTGGTGACCAACGAACTGAATGACTGCGAGCTGGAAGAACTGATTCCCTAGGTCTTCAGGAAGCTGAACAGTTTGTCATACTTGAACATCCAACATTTTACTTTTGATATACTGGTTAGAGAGCAAACTCCCAAAAATAAGGTTCCTGCAATTTTTTTATTATGTACCATTATCAGCCATTATGAAGTCCTTGTGTTTTTAAACGTGAATTTTAATACCAGCTTCTTCATCTTTACTTCGTCCTCTTTTAGACATGTGAAGGTTTTCAGCGTGCTGATATTGATGATCAGACACTTTTGGCTACGTTTATGTCCGCAGTACAGACTGTAATACACATACCTGTAAAAATATAATCCGTTAAAATATCAGGTTCTGATGGTTCCACCCCTTCCGTCCCATTTGTGAGAATCCATCTCTCAACCAATAAGAGCTTGGAGTGTCAATCAGTGCTCAATGCACATGGCACAGCCATTGTTCAGTCAACTGCAGTGATGGATTCAGTGTTCACAATGACCTCCTCTACAGGACGAGGCTTTGGAGGCAGATCTGGAGTCCACTCTCCTCTTAAGCCTGCCTACTGCAGCTAAAAATAACATCTAACGATGTAAAAGCAGCAATGCAGCTAATGTGGAATATTATTTTGTGCAGTATGTTTACTTTCACTAAACTGCACATCTGCCTCAAATGTGCTTATTGTTCTTGTGACCAACTATTATAAAGGTCATTATACATTATATATACTCCAGTTAAAGAAACGGACACACCAGCTCGAGCGCCGTGAAACCCGGCCAGTATGTTTGCAGTTACACTCAACGCTAATCAATACAACAGACATAAGAGTATTTAAAGGACACGAGCGTCATTAAATTAAAGAAGCTCCACTTTTTCTTTTAGCTGCTGTATTTTAGAATAATCCATGTTAAAGCCAGTAGTATTTGCGCACTGAATTGTATACACACTTGATTTCTTTCTCTAAGAGCACTTGGTGCATTTACTGTTGTTTCGGTGATGCTGATTTAGAGCACTAGAACGTTTTTAACCACTGTCAGTATTTATGCAAGTGTTTATTTATTTACCTTCTGTATCCTGATTTGAATGTTCTAGAGTTTAGCTTTAAGAACTCCACAGTCGTATGCCTTAGAACTACAACATACTGAGGATGTTCGACGAAAAGTCTCAAGGTGTTTTTGAAAGAACAATTTTACATTGTAACAGAAACAATCGTGTTAGTTGTTGACGCCAGGCTGTTTTTAAGGAGACACCTGTGACGATTTGATTATTGTGGGTGTCTGTCAGCACTGTTCTCTTTGTACACTAGACAATGTACTGCAGCATCCCGTTTGAAGGGAAGTTACGCTGCGATGCTGACGTGCCTTCGATGGGTTCTTAACTCCATAACGGTCATGCTTGTAAAATGCTTGAAGTCATTCATATCCAGGCTCTGTGAGATTTATCTTCTGCACGGCATGAATATTGCACATTTTCTGTTCAGCAGTCAGAATTTTCTGTTTATTTATTAAAATTTCTGAACTTGCTGCTGCTTCCTGGTTTTTATTTTGTATTCATGTCCATATTGCTCAAATTGCTAGAGCCTATCCAGGCTGAAAGATGCTGAAAATCCCTGGATGGGTCACTTATGTACTACTAAATTCTAACTAATAGTCCAAAAACATGGATTTAAGGTGAATCAGCTGCTCTACATTGTCTTCGCAGTACGTGTCCCCAAGCACGATGAGGATGAGGATTTTGTCAGGAAAGGCATCGGACATGAAAAAAAAAAAAAAATCACTTGGCCTGATATGCAAGTTCGTCGCTGTGGTGACCCCTGAATGATAAAAGAATTGAACTAAATATTAAAAGGACGCCATTATTTGTGGCTTGGTAGTTTCATTATCCTATAAACAGTTTTGTAGGTTGTGCAGTACCACAAACACACTTCATAAACTCCCTGACCACTATATTTGGTCCATCACTTTGTTTTTACACTCACATTACTTATTAAACAAATGTGAGGCTTAGCGACAGGTGAGTGTTAAATCATTCATAATAAATGTGTTCTAAGAACAAAGAAAATAATTTTCTTGGGAATTAAAAATCCCAAATGTTTTCTCTTATGCTATTTTTGAAATGTGGGGAAACCACATCAGTTCTATAAACACTGGACAGAAGCTGCACTGCAGTCTGTAAACGGGTTAAATCAAGTTAAAATAGGGGTTTTATTTCGATCACAATAATTCTACCAGCAATAACCCAATGACGTAAAAGACTGTTAACTTTAATCAGCATAAATGCAAACGAACACAGGTAAAAAGTACACGTTCCGATGTAAGCATGTTGACCATACACTGTCTGTCACATGCTAATATTTCCTGTAATGCCATGTGTTCAGCGTTTTCACCCAACATTACTCATTCAGCTTATACATCTGACTTTATATTATTGCCTTGCACCCGTGCTGAGCCTCGACCCCAAACCATAATACTCAAAAAAATATTTTTGATCAGGCAGCAACTTCACGGTGGCCTACTCTTTAAAGAAGCTTAATTTAGGTCCCTAGTCTACATCAACAGTGTGACAAGGCCCAATTTAGTTCCCAGAAACCAGCTGGGCTCTGAATGGGGGCGCAGCTGTCATTTATTTTTAAAACACTCACAACCGATCACTGAAGAGGTTAAAAATACACGCTGACATGTCAACCTGGTTAAAAAGTATATCTTGTTTAATATATCATTTTTCAATATTTCGCAGAAAAGCCTCCATACCCAGTAATACTATAATTTAGAATTTGCACTCATTTCAGCAGGGCAAATGGACTGACCAACACAATCCGTCTTCCAGCACATAATGCAACCTGGATCCTGAGCCCACAGCAGTCATGTAGAGCCTGAGAGTCACAGGGAAAGAGCAGGCATTTCTTTCCCAACCACAATATATAATCACTTATAGTTCAGGGTGTGTGTTGTGTTTTTTTCTGCTTTTTTTTTGTCTCTTTTAGATTTTTTTGTTTGTTTTTTTGTTTTTTAAGAGAAACCTTTAACTTAAAAGAGGAAAGAACGGGGACAATACAGAATACCACTTTTTGGTATCTAGGTAACTGTGGCAAGCAGCACTAATACAAAGTGAATAAAGGAGAGGGAGGCGGCCAGCCCGGGTTGTGTCGATTCTGTACATGTCTTGTGTTTACTAAATGACTTCTTGCTTCAGAAGTGAAGCTTTACACCTGAAACGCAGAGGCTCTGCCAAACACTGAGGTAAAAAGGTTTTCCTGGGGAAAAAAAAGAGGCATTATAAGTAAACAGTGTTGATGTAATTAAAATCCAATCTACCACTAAAGTCATGTCTTCATTCTGGTCAGCACCTTGTTAAGCATATCCATAATAGGCTCTCAGAATGTGAAAGGGATATTTAATTGGGGGATTTTTTTTAAATCCCCTGCACATTCTGTGGTAACTAAACAAGGTCAGAACCCACTATACTATGTGTTCTTTAGTCCACATTTTTCTCTTCTTCATCACAAGATCTTTTCACTTAAAAGGTGTTTTTCTTTTTAATTCATAATACTAATATTGCTACATTTTGATTTGTTGTTATACGGTTACATTACGCTTTTAACACTCCTGTGCCCAAACTTAAAATATGTGATATGACCATCATAACCCTAGCTAACTGTAATCTACTTTACTGACATTTATATTAATATTATTTCATAAACAACCTCATAATTTAGAGGATTCAGCGCCATACAGGAGTAAAATTCGAATCCTGCCAAATGTGGGCAGAACAAGGACTACATACAGAAAAAAAATGCATGATTTCAGTGATCAGAAATGTTTTTCTTCTGTAATTTATTTCATAACTTCTTACCTGCTTGTAGCTCATCATGTAGCAGTCGAGCTGCTTATTGCCAGAGTGCCATCGGAGTTCGAGAGAGACTGTCCCTTTAACACAGGATCTACACAGAGCACGAAAACTTTTTAAGTGAACAATGGTGGCCATTGTGTTCCAAGAGCCAGGTCTGTAAGAAGGAATTAAAAAGTGGGACAAAAAAAGGGGTAGACAGAAGCTGGTAAACTGTCGGTAACTTACAAAAGTATGGGTGTTCCATTGCCTCCTGGGCAGTCAGTCTCTGTTGATGGTCATAACGCAGCAGCTTATCCAGCAGATCCAGAGCCTCTGGGCTCACTAAGTGCTGATTCTCCGGCTGAACAAAGTGCTCCCAGCGCTTGCGTGTCTGCCTGGAGAGCAATTGAAATACAAAATAAGTGCTAAAATCAGTGCTGCTGTGCAGCAAATATTCCAAAAGTATCCAGGGAGATACTGTGGATATTGCCCCAAATTGGATCTAAGCAAACACTACAACTCACTGTCCAAGCAGGTCTTTGAAACGTGTGTCCAGTTCAATGTGATACTTATTAAGGTAGCTGTAAAGCTCTTCAGTTCCGAGCACCTTAGCGATACGTACAAGCTGAAATGAAAAAAAAAAAAAAAAAAAACTCAGTTCATTAAATATAAACATTATGACATTTAACACACTGAAACATGCCACTAAAGAGGACGTACCTGGTCATAATTGTCCTGGCCGTGGAAAAAGGGTTCTTTCTGGAAAATCATACTGGCCAGCATGCAACCCAAACTCCACATGTCTAAACTGTAATCATACATCTGCAAAGTATCAAACAGATTTAAATAATCAGCCAAGTTCAGCAGCATTCGCATGGTAACTTGAAAGTGGGCTAAACCCACCATACCTGATAGTCGACCAGCAGTTCTGGACCCTTGTATGATCTCGAGGCCACCCTTACGTTGTATTCCTGTGCAGGGTGATAGAACTCGGCAAGACCCCAGTCTATCAGACGCAACTTAAAGACAGACAAAAAGAGAAAAAATATCTATCCAGAACTGCAAAAGTACTACATTCAAGGATCTAGAGTAGTTTAAATGAATTAATTTTGAATCTAAACCTTCCAAATAAGCAGTCATTTTTAGTTGTTACAGAAATGTGCCCACCACAGATCAACCATCATGCAACACCACTAATGACTTTAGTATAGAAGTGTAAGGCTGTGACGTAGCACATGACACATTTACTATTACATATTTGTGGGGAAATGGTGGTGCAATCAGTGTTAGGTGCTACCACTTCCAGCAGGAAGCTCTTGGGTTCAAATCCCATGTATGGTGGATGATGTCTGTTCTGTATGCATGGTTTTTTTTATTCTGAAGCTACTAAAATGCTGTGTACGACAGATATCTGCTCCATTATGACTGTATTCTTCAGAACCACTCCTAAGATGTGGCCTAAGATGTCAAGGTGTTAAAAAAATGTTAATCAATAAATCAATGTACTTATTTTATTAGGCATGGGGTAGGGGTTATCCTACGAGAAAAGGATTTTCCAGTCCTAGTAAAAAAAAAGTACCTTTCGCATTTGATGATCGATCATCACATTATGTGGTTTTACATCCCGATGCATGATCCCCATGCTGTGGGAGTAATCCAGAGCCTGTAGGAGAACCACAGAGTCACATATTTAGGATGTTAATTATAATGTAAGGAATAAATAAAAAGATACATTGGCTGATATGATGGTCCTACCTTCAAAAGTTCATACAAGTAGAAACGAATATCAAAATCTGTTAATCTCTGGTAGAGATCCTACAAAAAATAAAAAAAACCCAATATGTTAACTGTGTTGCTTCAAGGCACTATGAAGGCTCATTTATTCACTTTGACGGCTTTGTTTATGCTGCAATAAAAACTGAGGAATTGCTGCTAGACGATTTTATAAATTTCCGAGATCTGGGGGCGGCTTCTGGGATAAGACAGGTGTTATCAGGAGTGTTGTTAACACAAAACTCAAATGTGAGATCACTGCTGCTGTTCAAAGGCTGACTATAAATGCTAATGTTTGATGTAGTATCTAAAACATCTGGGTGCTAATTTATTGTTTAATTCACTATGAGGTAAGAGCTATGTAGTGAGTAATGAACGAGGTAATGAGCAAACTTTGTCTTGTAACCCCATTGTGTAGAATATTTCAAATAATAACCTAAAACGCATACCTTAAAATCTGTGTTATTGATGCACTCAAACACAAGGGCTGGTGTTCTAGACTGTAAAAAAAAATACATCAAAAATGGAACAATTAATTAGGACAACACTCCATCATACTAACACCTAATAACATATTTAATAAACTACCAGAAGACCCTACCACAGGATCCTTTACTGTGTCTACGAGGCGAATTATGTTGGTTCCTCCCCTCAAGTTCTCCAGGATTTTAATCTCACGCTTGATCTTCTTCTTCTTGACAGGCTGCAAACGTAAGCAGCTGGTAAATAAAAACTCTGCAACCCACAACGTGCTGTGTGAATGCTGTAGAAACCTAAACGACTCACCTTCAGTATTTTCACTACCACCCTGTCATTGCTGTTTACATTAATGGCTTCAAATACTTCGCTGTATTTGCCTCTTCCAAGCTTACGCACTAACTGATAGTCATCTTGGTTGCTGAGGAGACAAGAGGGACAGAATTAAGCTCATGGACTGAACCAAATGGTTCCTAAAACTATTAAGTACGGTTATACAATAATCACACCCCAAAACCATCATATTACATGCTAAGCTGTAAGATCGACCCAATGGTTTACAATGCAAGAGCCCATATTACGTAAAACAATAATAATAGTGGATTAATAGTGGATCACTTGCTGCAGTGCAGTGACAGTGACGTGATAATGGCATGGCTGTGTATGATGTACGAACACAGTCATGTTTGTTAGACCAAAGCAAAGGGATTTACAGTTTAACAGAACCAGGCTCATCTTACTTTAAGCAGAATGTGCATAGCTGGTACTCTATACCTTCACTGTTCTGTATGCACAAAACATTACACTTACAGGCTCTCTCCTACTACACAACAGTTTAACAGTGACCCCTCAGCCTGTAGAACATTTATGAGGTCAGAAGCTGATGCTGGATGACAGAGCATGACTTACAACCTTCGTCCAGCTTCATCTAATGGGGTTGGGGTCAGGGCACTGTGCAGAGCAGTCAGTCCCCCCCCCTCCCACAAATGGGCCTTTAGGACCACTGGGAGAGAGTCATACTGGGATGGGGGGGGGACATGATCAATGTTGGAAGGATAAAATTTCTAAAAATGTCTTATGCTAAAAAAAGAAGAGAGATTATTTTAAGGAAGAGAGAATACATCCTATAGCATTAGGCATCCTCTACCAAACTACAGCTGACACAATGTAGTAGGAAGTGAAATACCCCCCTGATGTTCAGCAAATCTACATTCATCTAGCAGCCTGCCAGATAAAGCAGTGTAATTTTTTTTCTTTTACATTTCCCCTGCTTGAGATTCCATGATTTTCCCCACCATGTATTGGCATTGTGCTTGCTAATGGATGGCTTGTCAGCTGCTCGGCCATGAAGTTTTCGTGCAGTTTGTGTGCCTCTGTTAATGCCAGGAGAGATTTGGAACACTGCAGTCAGCAGAGCACCGACTGTTTTAATGCACCAGGTGCATCAATAATCAATAACATGTTACTTTCCTAAATGCTTTCACATTGTAATACGATTTACTGTAGAATATGACGGCGAGAAGTATTTTCTAAACTGACTTGTTTCAACCATAGCATCCTATTACAGCATCATGTATGCATGACTAGATGACTGAAGTTATTCACTTATAACAATGGGAATAAATTAACCCCCATGAACTCATTGATTAAAAAGTGGGTCCCAATACTTTTGTCGATAATCACTTCATCTTCTGATTCATATCTATTTAGTGTTTGTATCAACAACATACAACAGTCACAGGACATTAGACCTTTAAATGAACATAAAACTGACACCAGCCATCAGTGTTTATGACAAGAGGGAGTTAATTATGTCTTCTTCCTTTCAAAGAAGACTGAGGTTTGGAAGTTCAAGCTAAAGCCAATGAATAAAAAGCCTAAAAATATGAGCTGCATACAAATCAGACAACTCTTCTTCTTCTTTCGGCATCTTACACTTTATTATTCAGGGGTCACCACAGAGATTAACCAAATGACACACCCCTCACACTCTACTGGGCTTTGTACACACAGACAGTGTGGGACAATTTAGAGCAGCTGATTCATTATGGACTGTGGAAGGAAACCGGAAAACCTAGAAGAAACCCATGCGGACACGGGGAGAACATGGAAACTCCACCCAGATGGGGATTCGAACAGGGTATCCACAGTGCTGAGAGGTGAAAGTGCTTATACAAACCAAACAAAATTTTACTTTAAACCTTTCTAAACATAAGCCTGACAGATTAATAAAAGAAGGATTTAAATATGCAGTACGGTTCTATTTTACACTGCAGTGTATCATCTGGTGTCTTAACAGTTTATCCTCTGAAGAAAAAAACATAATGTGAAGAATTTGAAGAAAACCTGGAATCCACACTAGCGATCACCATGCATTCAGCCAATGAACAGAGAAAATTCTTAATCAGCATGTGTGCACCTGGAGGCTGTGGTTGCCTTTCCAACCCAAACCTAAATCAAAGATACATATCTATCCACGCTATTTATAATGACAGAACATTTTGCAAGTGTACCTGATCAACTGAAGAAAGTGAGTGGAATAAAAGTGGAAGAGTGATCAAATGCACAAAGCAATAAGATTAGCTATTCAGAGGGGTAATACAGAGGCCGGATGAATTCTATTCAAGATATGGAGCAGTGAGAAACGGCTGTATGGATATTTACCTCCAGCTGGGTACATGTGCTTCATAATCCCAGTAATCCTTGCTTTTCTGAGTGTTCACATCAGCGTACACCCGCGCTTTGCTGGCCGCCGGACCAGGCATGGCGGGCATGGGCAGTGGGGCTGCCTTTCCTGTTCGGTCTACAACACTCCCAACAGAACGCCGCAAACCCGGGGGGGTGTGATGGCAGCTCTGAGAGCGGGATGGTTCACAGCTTGCGACGGATGTCTTCAGTGAACGAGGGCCGCAATGCAGAGGGGACCATGACCCCCTATTCGAGCCCGATAAGGAGTGTCCGATCGCGCCTGAAACTATCCTGCACGCCTTCTGACAGAGCGCCAGTTTAATCTCACACAATCAGAAGAAAACGACGGGTCTACTGATCAAATCAATAACGGACATGATCCTGCACAGCTACGACTACACACTGAACCGGTACTGCAGCTACTCAGGTCCTGATGTGATGTGTACAGCTGCACTGCCTTATCTGTAAAGGCCGGCCTGATGTCAAATGTTTGTTTAATTCAAAATATTTTACCGTTATGGTAAAGTGCCTACTATAAATTAATACCCTATATGGATATTTTACTAAAATACATCACAATAAGAGCGGATTCTACACGGTACCTGTGTTTGCATCCAGTGCGTGTTGATAAACGGTTACAAACGGTTATATTTACCACAAATTACAACGGGTTATGGTAACCGACAGTTAGCAGCTAAGCTAGCTAGCTAGCAATGCCAATAACACTCCGCTATTTTGACTCATACACGCAGTTCTACCCAAAAAAAGGCGAATAATATTCAATTTGAGGCTTTCAGCTCCCCTCTAAAGAGTAGTACACGTCTAAAGCAGCAGAAATTAATATTTTCGCGGGCGTGAAAATCACCGAGAGGGGTGGAGGGGTCCAGCGTTTTCGCCCCTTCTGTTTCAAGCCGCAGAATCACCGGCTCGGTTTCAAACACCTTCCCATTGGCTACAGCTCGCAGTGCGCGCAGAGTACATCGATCCGCCCTTCCCAATCTGCGTAGCTGGCCTACGTAGGGGGCTAAAAAGCCATTGGATACGCGGCCAGTTTCTGCCGTTTTCGACCACAGCACGGGAAGCGTTCCAATAAAACTTCCAGGCAGAAGCTGCGTTTCCAAATGAAAAGCCCGCTAGAAAAAACAACTCCCCCCGCCTTACGCCATAAAAAATAATAACACGTCCAAAAATTACTATTTACAGTGAGAATTCAAGTTTCATTCATTTATTAATTAATACCTTAAACTGTAGCCTAATATAATACACAATACATATGAGAGAGAGGGCTTGGTGAAGAAAACAAATAATGACCTTTAATTATTTACACGTCAGGCTGTTTTGAGCATCTTTAAAACATTACATGGTGCGTTAAGTAAGGGTTAAACAAAATAAGAAAAGGATAAGATGAAGAGAGGGGGTTCAGTCCAAATTTTTGCCTCTTTGTAAAAAATTTAAATAAAAAAAAAACCCTGGAAACATTTGGCACATAGGCATAGGGGTGTATGGGTGAGTTTGGGGAGGGGGGGGGGGTTCCCTTTTTGTGACAATCATAATACCACTTGGTTAGCTAATCTTACATCTGATGCATGGTCTTCTCCTGTGTGTCGGCATAAATAGGCTCAGTAGTGTCGAGAAGGGTGCAGGTTCACATCGTCTAGAAATCCTTAATTTTGCATTATGGTCAAAGTGCATTTGACTCCTAGACTCCTGAAACCGATTCCTGGATTTTAAAACAAAGATGCAAATATGATGGGATGCCACCCAGCGAGGCGTGAAGATTCGGGATGCCGTCGAACAGAAAAGGCATTAAGAAAGTAATGTACAAATAGAAGACAACGTAAAATCTGGGACCGGAATGCTCACGTCATTTAAAGTATGGTGCAGATAAACAGAGACACAAAATTGTATCATTGTACAAAAGCATTACAAAACATTATTACTGAAGGTATTAATAAACTGTAACACCAGTTTATGTTTTATTTCCTTTTTTTAAACTTCCTAAAAGGTCTACAGAACGGCTGTTACACACATGCTCTCACTGGGCAGCTTACATGTGAAGTCACCGTGTTACTAAAAAAACTGTGCGTTAGTGTCACTGGAGATGGGACTGATACTCGTAGGGATGATATCACCGCACATACACCTGTAGCACTTTAGTGTAACTAATCATTTGTTCTTTAAACCGTAAGACAACACACTAATAAAGCACCAGTAACAGTATACAACATAAAATACTAACATACAAAGTTAAGGTTATCCATGCATACACATACTCTAGTATACGGGGGTAGGGGTAGTTGGAATTTTAGATACATATAGTCACTATACTGAGCAAATTGCCCTAAAATATACAAGTACTATGGCTGGTAAAAAGCATGAGGTTGTACATACACTGCGCAGGATTAAAAGGCAACATTGTCTTTTACCACGTGCCCAAAAATAATGCTTCCGACCGGTGAAATCCGTCTTCATAAAGCACAGAGGAGCCTCATGTACTCTTGATTAAAAAGGACAGTATCAGGTCAGCCCTGTTTTGTTTTTAAAAGTCAAAAAGATTTAGCCAACACAACAAGAAAATAATGTCTACCTGCTTCGTATTGAAAAATACAATCAGCATTGGTTCGCATCAATAAAAGAGGAGCTTAAGTTTAATCCAAAATGTCTGGCATGTTTTGATTTATAACCCACAATCTCCTTGATAATTTTCTGTGTTTGGCTCCTGAGTTTTGTAACTCCGAAGTTGGGAATACTGTCGTCGACCGACGGTCACTAACTGTAAACCTAATGAGAGATTGTGTTCATATATATTTATGTATATATTAAATAAAACTCAATATATTAGAGCAGATTTAGCATACAAGCAGGAGTTTAATGTTACTAATGTATGCGGAGTATAGAACTGTGGCTATCCAAGCTAGAGTGTGCTTAAAGTTACTGTATGCAAGGAGCTACAGGGTAGCCCCCTCCTTCTGCTGTGTGTTGAACAGTGTGCTCCTGCAGGGCACCCAGCTCTCCAAAGCACTCGCCACACCAGACGCACTTAAACTGAGCCTCCCGTGAGTGGACTATGCCGTGTTTGGCTAGGTGCTCTCTCTGCTTGAATCCCTTATCACATGTGGGGCATTTAAAGGGCTTCTCCCCTGTATGGACCCGGCGATGTCTCTGGAGTTCGGAGGAATACTTGAACCTCCGTTCACAGTCTGAGCACTTCATCGGTTTTTCTCGCGCAGGATCACAGTGATGCTGGACAAAATCGGACGAGGACTGGAAGCGGCGGCCACATAGCGAGCATTTGAGCGGCTTTTCGGTGCAGTGGGAGTTCTGATGGCGCTGAAGAGTGGAGGACTTTTTGTAGCCCTTCCCACACACGTCACACTTGTACGGCTTTTCTGGGGCATTGGTGCCTGAGACAGATTCTCCACACTTGTGCCTGAGCAGCTCCCCAGACTGTCTGAAGCCCTTTTGGCAAGCAGCGCACTTGAACAGGTTCTCAATTCCGTGGACATGCTGGTGGTACAGAAGGTGGGATGGTTGCAGGAATCCCTTGTCACACTGGTTGCACTTGAACGGACGCTCGGCTGGGTTTTTGTGGGTACGGCGGTGACGCACAAGAGCATACTGCTGCTTGAAACTCATTTGGCACTCTTCACATTGGAACGGTCTTTCTTCAGAGTGTGTGCGCTCGTGCTGTCGGAGGTCCGATGGACGTTTGAAGGTCTTTCCGCATGTTGCACAACGGAAGGGACGTTCTCCAGCCGGCTGGCAGTGGTGGTGCAGCAGCTCGGACGACTCCTTAAAGTGTAGCTCACACAGGTTGCACTTGAACAGGTGCTCGCCAGAATGCGCGTACATGTGGCGCACCAGATGCTGCCGATGCTTGAAGGTCTTGTCGCAGACAGAACACTTGTAAGGGCGGTCCGCACTATGAGTACGCTGGTGGTGTGCTAAGTGCGACGCCTGACTAAAGCTCTTCTCGCAGGTGTTGCATTTGTACGGCTTCTCGCCCGTGTGGACTCGCTCATGACGCGAGAGCTCGGACAAGTGTCGGAAGGCCTTGGAACACACGGAGCACTTGTAGGGCCGGTCCGAGCCATCGAACGCAGTGGACGAGGAAGAGGAACCCATAGCTGCTCCTCCATTAGTGGAGCTTTCGCCGGTGGACGCCTGCTGGGGGTTGGAGGAAGCAGAATCGGGCCTGTAGGTTTTTTCGCAGATGGAACATTTCATTGGATTGTTGCTGGTGGTATGCTCGTTGTGATGCTGCGCCAACGAGGTGAGGAGGGAGAATCCCATTTTGCACACGCCGCATACAAACGGTTTCTGCTCCACCTGCACACACTGGTGCTCCAGCAGATCTGTAGCCTGGCTGAAGATCTTCATGCACTGGGTACACTGAAAAGAGCGGTCCTGGTTTACCATGCACTGGTGCTCATGCGGATTTGCCAGGTGGGAGATGTCGTGGCCGCAGGCGCCGCATTTGTGCCCGCCCTCGCTCCCGACCTGCAAGGATGGCTGCTGGGACTGCACAGGGTTGTGCTGGGTGTGCTGTCCATGTTGGGTCTGCTGTAAGGCAGGGTCTGCCGGCAGTACGATGCCATACACAGCGCTGCCCAAAGGATTTTCAGTCCCCTGAAGAAGAGGATGTGAAACGGGAGGAGGGGCCACTGCATGTTGCTGCTGCCAAGCCTCCGTCATCCTTCCGCTGTACATGTATGGACTGAGCTTTCACAGGACTCAAAATAGTAGTTGAACAGTCCAGATATGGGTGGCCGTTCACCAAAGATGCAAACTACTGTCCTGTGAGTGGGGCGGAAGAGCAGCACTTCTGTTACATTCTATGAACTTAAGAGGCCTAAGGAAGCTCAAAGAATTGTAACACTGCAGTAAACCTGCCAAAAGAGAGACAGTGTTAACAGAAGAGGCTGAAATCTTACACATGATGCTTCCCACAAAATATTTCTATGGCTGTATGATGCCTTAAACAGTCATCTTAAACTTTTCATATTGTAAAATGCTCTTTTAAATTTAATTAAGTACTGAACTATGCATTACAAATTAAATATCACCCGGCTTTTTATTTCTGCGGTTTCCCCTTTATTATTCAGGGGTTGCCACAGCGATGAACCTGCATATCAGACTTGGCCAAGCATTTTACGCCAGATGCCCTTCCTGCCACCTCATCCTCTACCGGGCTTTGAACACACATACTATGGGGACAATTTAGAACAGCCGATTCACCTTAAACCCATGTTTTTAGACTGTGGGACATGGGGAGAACATGAAAACGATTCAAATCCACAGAATTGTGAGGTGAACATGCTTACCACTAAGCCATTGTGCCTCCCAAAAACCACATATAATGTATAGGATATATATTTTTTAATATATAGAAATAATTTAATTGATGCAGAAAACTTTAAAGTACAAAACGCACCTTCTTTAATCTTTTACAGCTCTGTTTTGAGACACAGTACAAGATACCCATCTCGCATATTTCATACTATTCAATGTTCTTCGACATCAATTACTGCCTTATCCATGAAATTAACTTGGAGCAAAAACATTTAGTAGTCGCTTTTATCCAAAGCCCCATAAGTTTACGAATTTGGTTGGGGTTAGAACACAGGGTTGAAACAGCATCCCTGGAGCAATGAGGGTTAGGGGTCTTGCTCAAGGAGACCCACATTTATAACTTCAGTGGATCTGGGATTTGAACCAACACCAAATAGAGCAAAAACATACAATCACTAAAACGTGAAGTCCAGTAATAAAATATTATGTCTGGAGCACTATACACATGTAAGGTGCGGAACATAATTTCTATTTAATATATAGGTGATTAATTGGTACATAAACCTTCTAAACTACAAAATGCACCATCTTTATTCTTTCATAGGCCTGTTATGGAACACTAGAAGTTACCCATCTCACATATTTCATGCTACTCAATGTTCTTTGACATCAATTCCTGGTTCACCCATGGAATTAGCTTGGAGCAAAAACACAAAATCACTAAAATGTGCAAGACAGGTCAAGTACACCATCATTTACACGATTTTACACAACTTTCAATAACGTACAGAAATAAAGTCAAGAGATGTTAACATTTGCATCCAAGTCATGGCTGCATTTTTCATTAGAAGCAGTGCATGGAATGGAAGCGCAGGGTTAAAAGGCTGCTGAAATCACAGATCAGTGAAGCCTGCTAGTGTGCTACAGCGTGGTAAGATCAAAATGAGGTCAGCTGGAGCCGAACCCCAAGCGAAAGAGTAAAGGGACGAAAAGCAAAAGCATGCAACTGCGTCATTCCAATAATGGGGAAAATTATAAGACGAGGGTCGCACGCTTTGATTCGCATTTTGGATGCAAGTGCAGCTAGCTGCTGATAGCATGAGACGCAGCAGCAGTTTGCGTTTATCAGCTTCGGCTCACGTCCTTGTTCTAACCGTCAGACGAAGTGCAACATAAAAATAGAGTCATGCACAATGCACGGAATGCGAGAGGGAGGACAAAAAAGGGCGCAATCGAGCGCGTAACTGGGTCTCATGAAGCCGCTGCACAATGGCAACCGAGCGGCTCAGCCCCATCCTCTGCTCCCCGCACCGCTCGGCTCGGCTCGGCTCTGCACCGCTCGGCTCTGTTCGGCTCTGCTCGGCTCTGCTGGCTGCCGAAACGCCGTAAAGCCGCTCTGCGTTTTCTCTACCTGCTTCCGTCGCGATCCAGTTGTGCGGGGAAAAACAAGCTCGGTCCCAGTCGGCTAAAAACAGTCGGTCGAGGCGCAGCCGGCAGGCTCCACAAGGCCCAAATAAACGTGACGCATCGGACCTCTTTGACCAGCCCCCCTCCTCCCTTCTCTTCCCTTCTCTTCCCAACTCGGCCAGGGCTGTTTGCCACCCGAACAACAGGGGCGGTTCGAAGCATCGAGCTGAAATCCGGAATACGATCCACAAATTGCTTTCTATAGGGTTCTGCTAGGATTTTATTATGGATTTTGCTGATGGATGTTCCATCCATACCGCTGTTTACATTCAGTCAAAAATATGGAGGTACCTGACTATCACAGTATCTGCCTATCACAGTATCTGCCTTTCAACTAATACTCAAGACAACCAGTCCTGGAGGATGGACTCAATAGACTTATATAGTTTGCATTCATTCATTCATTCATTCATTCATTTATCTTCCGCTTTATCCTCTATCAGGGTCACAGGGAGAACGTCTCGGGCGCTTTCCAGGACAGGGTGCCAATCTATCGCTGGGCACACACTCACTCACTCATACACACAGACCATGGTGAGAATTTTGAGCAATTTACCTTGAATCCATGTTTTTGGAATGTGAAAAGAAACCGGAGAACCTGGAGGAAACCCACGCAGACATGGGGAGAACATGGAAGTTCCATCCAGATTGGAATTTGAACCAGAAATCCCCAGCACTAGGAGGCGAACATGCTAGCCACTAAGCCATCCTATATATAGTTTATATAATTTTTGCTTGGCCGCTCAAGGAGAATGAGTTTCCCACTGAGCCTTGGTCCTCTGTTATGATGTTTAAAAAAAAACATCATAACAGAGAGTTTATTTTGTGCCACTCGCTTCAGCTTTCTCTTTTGGGGGTTTAGGCTCATAACACTGTAAAGCTACTTTGTAACAAAGCACTGTCATAAAAAGAGCTATAAAAATAAAAGACTTGAACTTAAAACTTTGAACTATTTGGAATCATATTAAAGGAGTGAGGGAGGTGGTAGCTCAGTGGTTAGGGGCTCAAATCCCAGGTCTACTGAAGTTATCAATGAGGGTCCTTGAGGCCCTTAACCCTTTTTGCAGGGGTGTCCAAACTGTTTGCAAAAAGGGCCAAATTCATGTGAAGCACGGTCCAATAGTGCTTTCTGACATTTTTTCAGTTATTTGAAAATACACACTTTTATACAAATATGTCATTTTTCACAATGAACTTTTATTTTTTAAATAACTGAAATATTTACGTAACTAAATATAAGCCACTCGGGCATGAACAACTCTGAAGATGCATTTTTTTCATATCTGGAGAGTCAGATACATTACATTTACATTTAATCATGTAGCAGACACTTTTATCCAAAAAACAACACAAGTCGGTATTTTTAGGAAAAAAACAGAATTGAACTGAGAATCCCCAGCGCAGAGTGGGCAGGGTCAGATGTCAAGTCTTGTTTTTGACTTTAATAGATTTTCAAGTAAGATAAATGAGGTAGTTTTTAGAAACTTTTCTAATTTAAAGAAATATTTACAGGATAAATAATGTTTATTTTTTCTTGATTTCTGTTCAATTTTCTTATTATTTACATAGATGCTTTGCTTCCAAACAAAAACTTAATTATACACTGTTTATAAAAAAATAAAGGGCACACTTAAACAACACAATGTAAATCCGTCAACCACACTTCTGTGAAATCAACCTGTTCAGTTAGGAAGCAACACTGATTGTTAATCAGTTTTACTTGCTGTTGTGCAAATGAAACAGACAACAGGTAGAAATGAGAAGCACTTAGCAAGACCCCCCTATAAAGGAGTGCTTCTGCAGGTGGTGACCACA
>JAOUQT010000004.1:2338766-2357646 GCA_025769995.1 Xyliphius kryptos | reverse complement strand
TCAGGTAGTGCAGCTTATTCAGGATGGCACATCAATGCCAGCTGTGGAAAGATGGTTTGCTGTGTCTGTCAGCACAGAGCATAGAGCAGATACCAGGGGACATGGAGGGGGTTGTAGGAGAGAACATCCGCCGCCTCAACAGGATGCCCAGGCGTTGTAGGGAGGTCATCATTTGTTTACCCGACCCCGTTACATGGGTGCCAAAAGTCAGTTCAAGGATTTAAGGAGGCTTAATTGTCATTTTCATCACATTTGGAATGCTATAAGAACTAAATTATGGCCCTGACCCAGAGTAACCCTGTAAAATTGTAAAATTTTCTGTCTTTCTATAGAAACTCTCTCTTCCTGCAGCATGTGATGTTACAGCTTATTAAGGCTGCCCATGTTAATCAGGTGGAGTGGCTTTGGGTGCATTAATTACTTTCAATCAACAAAGCCGTGAGTCGCGGTCAATGCTGCCTTTTTATCCCATGACACAAAGTTTAGTATGTACTATGTCATATAATTTATCTTTTCTTATTTTGCTAAAAAAAAATAAGAAACCAAAAAGTTGTCATAATTCACTGGAAAAAAAGCACTATAGCTTCATTTAATGCTTTAAAAGACTAGAGAATTCTGAGAACACTCATGACCAATTCTGCACAAGATCTTGAAGTTGGTTCTGTGGTTCTTCTGCGTAATACTTTTTATTATTTAGGTGTCGTCACAGCAATGAACTCACATATTAGACTTGGCCAAGTATTTTATGCTAGATGCCTTTTCTGATGCGACCCTTACTCTCTACCGGGCTTGGGGCACACAGAATACAGGGACAATATAGAGCAGCCAATCCAACTTAAATCAAGAACATGGAAATTCTACTCAGTTTGGGATTCAAACTGGGAATCTCCAGTGCTGAGAGGAGAACGTGCTAACCATTAATGCTGTATGAGACTAGGGATTTCTCAAGACACTCATGATAGATTTTGCACAAGACCTTGTAGCTTTTTTCTGTAGTTAATTACTGACAGTTCAGGTGCACATCTTTGATTATTGTTCTGTTTTATCTGGCAGTTACAGCCTAATTTTTCCTAAACTCCTCTGGTACTGGTAGTTCTTTATAACATGAAGTATGTCTTAATAAGTCTCCCAGGGCTTTTGGAGAGTGAAACAACACAGATTCCCTACCATAATTAGCCACAGGGATTATTTATTTTTCTATAATTGTGACCTGGAATGGTCAAAGAGCAGATCCTTTTCAGGAACACCTAGTGATGAGCAAGAATGTTTGGGGTTAGATAAAAGAAAAGACTTTCTTTGGGCAAATCTTGGGTTTTTGTGAAATGGTTTTGTTTTTTTAAGATTTCAGGGCTTGATTTTGTCCAAAATTTATTGTCCAAACTTAATTGTCTAATCTTAATTGGATTTGTTGTATACCTATCTTATGTAGATTTTTTACAGCTGTGGTTTTGAGCTTTCTAATTATTTCTTTCTGGGATGTAAGTTTTTTTTTTTTTAGATTTAACTAACACTATATGGTTATAAATATGTGGAAACCTGACCTTTGATAACATCAGATCTAATTTTAAAAAGACTACAAGCTCCCCTATTTCAGCTGTAGAACCCCTCACATCTCTAATAGAGTCTACCATTCACAACTTTTGGGATGCATCTTTCTGGAGAACTATAGGTGCAAATGCCAAAACTGATCTTTATAATCCAAACCTGACCCCATTGTTCCATTACAGTCACATTTTTTCTTATAGGACTTAAAGACTCCTGGTTGTCCTCTGTGGCTAGCATATTTACTACTAATTAAATAGCTTAGTCTGAATTACTTACTGCATCCTGGCATTTCCTGGAATTCAGTCACACACCCAGTTCTATATCACAGTCTCCACAGTTCACAAACAATATTCAAATGTTGGGGGAAAACATTTTACAATAGAAAAGGACAACTAATTATGAAAGTATGACTGTTACCCCTGGCAATGATTTCTAAAGGGCATCCTCTGAGTGAGAATATGGGCCTTATTGGCTGTTACACATTGTCTTGTCAATATATGAGTTGTTAATATAAGCAGCACAGTCATTGTCATGGAAACAAGTCATTCCTATGAGTAATTTATCGTTAGTGTCTTCTGGCTAGTCGCTGTCTCTAGGTCATTATAAATAAAATATAAAAGACAATAATTGTGCGTAACATTAATTACAGACATCAGTATGTAGCTATGAAAATCCTACTAAACAAATAATGCAGCAATCGCTGGAAGAAAGGATCAACAGATTCGGTGGTGTGGAAGCCCTTAGTCCCCCCAACACATTTTCATTTATTGATTTTTTTGTAGCTATAAATGAATGTGTCTGTGTTAATGTGGAGTGGTGCATCAGGGATATTTAAAAACTCCGGGTGCAGTGGCATTTACCAGCAAACTTGATCTATGTGTGCATCACACCTGCCATGTGCCTTCCATAGTCTTTTATATTATTTCATAGAATTTCATGGCTGAAAGCACATTTTAATTACACATAGCAGTCGTTGGCTTGTGGTTAAGAAACCATCCTTGCAACCTGAACATCCCTGGTTTTATTTCCAATCCCACCTAGTACTATGGCTGATGTGCCCTTGGGCCAGACACCTAACCCCAATTGCAACCCAGGCACAGTATACAAGGCTGCAAACAGCTCCGACCACATGTGCTCAGTTTACTCAGTGTGTGTATATATATGTGTGTGTGGTTAAATGTTGAGGACACATTCCTGTGTGTATAAGTACTGTATGTAAAATAGATCATTTTATCAAGTCCCCTGGTCCTAACAAGGTTTCTTTCTTCAAAATAAACAAAAGAAAATATTTTTTGCCATTGTCGCTTAGGGTTACTGTAATGGCTCAGGCTTAGAACATTGTCAAGCTGCTTCAAGAATACACTGTTATGTAAAGTGCTTTATACATAAATGAACTCGAACCTGCAGGAAAGTAGGAAAGCCTCTGCAGGACTGAAGTACCACGCTGACATGAAGTCTATGATCGATGTTCTATTTCACCAACAGCACTCTGTTTGAAGGTTTTGTTTAATGTCATGGATTCTTCATTGTTTTGTTTTGTTGTCTGTTGATAAATGAATGAGCTCCAGCGTTCTTCTGAGTGCTTACATCTGCCTGTGTGCAGACACAGAAACGCTCCCACAGTGGCTCACACCATGCAGCCGACTCATCACGGGGAGAATCTTAAGCAACGTTTGCTGACACAGTGGGTTATAAAATTCACAAGCTGACTGCATTTTAACACTATTACCTTAAAGCAATTTCCATGCAACTTGCATTTACATTGTAAATTTTTTGTTGTTTTTTTTTTTAAACAAATGTACAACTCATGTAAACTTGCCTATATCTAAGCCTATAAGTGCTGGAAAAAATAAAGCCATGAAATTTAGGGTCAATGATTAAATTAAATGTGTTGACTGTGGTAGGAATAGGAGGCACCTTCTATGTGTTTCTACACTCACTATGAAAATGCACTTGTAGTTCTACAATTACAGACTTCTTTTTGAAGGTGTTTGTATGTAAATAAACAGCGGGACTATGGTCTGTTAGTGTAAAATGTGATGTTACAGCTTATAAAGGCTGCACATGTCATCAGGCGGAGCTGTATAAGGTGCATTAATTACTTTCAATGAACAACACCGTTGATGCCACCTTCTTCCCCCGGCTGCACAGCGATACCATCACAATGATGTAGCAATAGCTGTCACTTGGTGTATCTACTAAACTTGTGGCCATATAAATTATCTTTAATTATTTTGCCTAAAATTTTCTCCTTAAAAAAGATACTACTGAGCAGAGCATCATAACCTCAAACATTTTATTAACTTTCCACATAACTTGGAAACATCTCATAAATCATTGCGTAAGAAAGAGCATGCTTGGGCATGCAATGGTTTCACAACAGGATGATGTCACTTGATGAGTAGTATAAAAGATACAGTAGCAGGTTATCATTCATTAATTGAGATGATTTCATTCAGGTCCCACTGAGAAACAAGCTGGCATTTTTTAGACACTGCTTTCGGTCCCTATTGTCACCTAAAGTTGCTGGACAGAGAGACAGGCAGAAATTTACACAGGAGTACAGCAGAAAGATACAGGCCAACAAACATGCTGTAATAATCTCCACGGGCTCCCTCTTCTCAAGCCAACTCATTCTGTTTGAAGGTGGGTCGAGATATAGAGACAGACAGGTCCATGCCTCTTTATGTGTTGTCTGTACAAAGCCTGCTTGCTGGGATGGTTTCTTAATTATAAAAGGCACTCAGCATTATCAGTGATATCTTGCAAACTGGTAAAAGATACTAACTCGTCAATAATATAGAATATATTAATATATATATATATATTGAAAGCAGTGGTCAAAAGGTAACAGTCTCAAACTTTACAAAGTATGAGCCAGAACACTCAACCATCGATGCACCTCTGGAGTGGTTCATGTCATATAGCAAGTACTGTTTATTTGTTTATCATTATTATTTTTTTTTTTTTTACAAAGAAACATGTTTTATTTAGTAGTAAGTTTGGTATAGTAGTGGATACAGTGAAATAAAATAACATGAGCCATTGACTGAATTGTGCTGACCTTCAGTGACAATGCTAAAGAGGGTTGTATGAGTGAAAGAAAAATGCTACAGGCTTTTTTTTTTTTTTTAACCTTTGCAGGTGTGAATTTAGGATAAAGCCCTTTAATATAGCATTGACTTCTGGAGTATGGAAAATTTGGCATTGGATTTGTCAACATTAAACTCGAAGTCCAAAAGGTCTCTAAGATACTTAAGGGGAAGTGTCATCACAGAGTTTAATTTTAGTACCATGTGTATTAAAAACAGCTTTCTATACAGGACCACAAGACCATCTCACTAAATAATACACTTTTACTGTGCAGAAAAGACCGATGTACGGGCGAAAGGGACGAAGAAGTCTGTGAACAAAGCTGCAAGACATGACAAATTATATAAGACAGTATTGTAGCTTTAAAACCTTAATATGAGCAATAGTTTGTTCCTAAATAATACAATTGGTGGGCCTTTATTATGGACAAGAAAAACATAACCGCATACCTAATGGATGATAATGAGAAGATGCAATGAAGCCACAAATCAAACGATAGACTTTACATGGACTTGTCCCGCAAACATGGGCTCAACTAATGTCATTTGTGGGCTTCTTACATAAAGAAGTGGTGCTAAGTGTGCAGCATGTGCATATCTTACTTTTTCGGAATTAGTAAGTGCTGTTAGAAACATTCTCTAGGCCGTTGTGTTTAAATAAAGAAATGAATGAACAAAATAGCTACACCGATGTTGAGTAAAATCACCATGACCACCAGGACCGGGCTGGAGCCCTGTTGAAAGGAAACAACAAAAAACATTTACTACCAATAGACATACATTTGGGATTCAATGTTTGTATGAAATATTTATTCTTGAAGCATTATCTACCAGCACATTACCTTTTAAAAAAGGTACTTACTGAGTTTGTTTTTACCAGGTTCAGATGCTCGCTGTCATTTTCCAGTGTGATTGGCAAGGATGTTAAAGGGGGTGAGAGGGTCACGTCCTTGTGCAAAGGCCATTCCTCCAATTCCACCCCAACATTCAGGCTGTCCAGCATTTGCACAGAGTCCATGGACCCTTCTCTAGCTGAAAGGCTCCATTCCTTGCCCTCGTAGTTGCGCTGACGCAGCATCTGCGAATTGTGCCCTTGGAGACTTGGACATTCTTCGTGCTGTTGGGAAACGGAGTCCAGGGGCTGACATCTCATTTCAACACGATAATCATCCAGGTTCTCCTTGTCATTCTCTGGCAGCTGTGAGTGGCAGGGCATCCACTGGGAAGAGTTCTCAACAGTCCACGCCGGACTGGAGTGCTGTTTGGTTCCACGGTCTGGTGCTTGGTGGTCGTTCGAGCTAGCATCGCCAGCTGTATGATTAGTAAAGTGGTGACTGGCTTTGTGATTGGAGTGAACATGCTCATGTAGTTTGCGATAGGAGGATACATGCTCTCGAGGGTTGTAGTGGGAGGTCACATGGGCTTGTGGTTTCACATGTGAGAGAATATACTCCTTGGGCTTGTGATTGGAGGATGAATGGTCTTGGGGTTTGTGATTGGATGAGCCATGACCTGAAGCCTTGTGATTGGCGTATGTGTGACCATGAGATTTGATCTTGGAAGAACTGTGGTCCAAAGAATTGCGATTAGATGGGATATGCTCCCATTCTCGATGCTTGGAAATCGCGTATTCCCTGGATTTGTGATTGGACGATGCATGCTTCCAGGTCTTTTGATTAGAGGCCATGTGATCCCATGCCTTATCTGTGGGGGTGTGCTCAAGAGGCTTGTGATTGGAAGAGCCGTTTTCCCATGAATGATGAATAGAAGAGTTTTGTTCATGTCCATTAATGTGACCAATTTCCTCCTCCAGCAAAGATGGTGTGGTAGATCGACTGCTCTCCCCCTTGCTTCCCCTTCGGTTAGGGTACATATCTGCAGTCCAACTGTTGGCTCCTCCTTTTCCATTGTCCATGCCTCTTCCTTCAACCAGAACCTGAATTTCAGCCCCTCCCTGTTCATCTACAGCACTCTGCCGCATGAAGCAGGTACTTCTGGCTCGGTGGGATGGTGGGGTACATGGTGGCGAAGGGGGGTTGCTCAAGACAGGACTCAGGTCAGGGGTCTGGGCTGGAGGAGTTGTGTCTGGCGTGCAGAGCTCAGGGCTGTCGGTTCCAGTCGAAATTACTTCCATGTCTTTTTCTTTCTGATCCTGACACTTTGGTCTTTGACACTCTAGTCCTGGAGCATAATAATAATACATATTTGAAATATACAATGGAATCCTTTGGATCTGTTTTTTAAATGTGCAATTGGTGTAAGTAAGTCTAAGAAATACTTGAATTAAAGACCTGTCTATGGACTTACCATTTCCATAATGATGAAAGGAGGGTGACAGTTCTTTGGCAATAATCCGGGCCAGACGACACTCCTCCAGGGCCCTCTGTGCAGCTCCCTCAGCAGACTCAGCTTTTCCTCGAGCATGGCTTGTCCTGTGGAATAAGTAAAGATTTTCCATGTAAGTAAAATATCAGAATAATAATCAAGAATCTTCTATAGCAACATAAAGTTTTGTAATTACAAGAATAGTCCGTGATGAAACCCAATGAAATTGGATTCTTAGATATACATACCTTGACAATGCAATCTCAGCCTTCTGTTTGGCAATTTCAGCAGCCTTCTCAGCAGCCTCCAAAGCACGGTCCACCTTCTCCCGGATTTTGCTGGTGCGCAGGGGTATGAGGTTCTTCCTCTTGCCACTCACCAAGACATTCTGCTTGTATTTACCTTCCTCCTTGGTTCCATCTGGAAAGGTAGTGCAGCCATAACCATGCCTTTTGTTTCCAAACCACTCGCCTTCATAACGCAGACCATCCGAGCGATGACTGACACCCCAACCCGTCCGCATGTCGTTCCTCCACTCTCCGACGTAGGTTTCGGTCACGGTGGCATCCACACTGGCTCCCGTGTCACCTTCTCCTAGGCTAACATTGGAATTGATATCTGATGCGGCCGAGCTGACTGTACTCATGCCTGCCTCGCTGCAGAAGGAGCTCTGCTTGCTCAGTTGGCTGGCCAAAGAGCTCTTAGACTCCGAACGGCGTAACTTCAGGCCACTCAGAATCGACTGCCGGAAGCGTCCTTTCCTCTTTCGCTGCCTGTCAGCATCACTTTGGGCACAGAGCACAAAGCCACCACGTCCCACTGGGCTCCCTGCCACACCGCTCACAGCCGAGCCATCGTCAGGTGGTGGAGCACTCTCACTGTGTTCAGATCGCAGCGAGTTTATGGAGGTGCGCAAAGGGGAGAAGATGACAGCGGCCATGCCATAAGGGACACTCTGCCGCACCCCATAGCCATGGCGCATGCCACTCAACCACTGCCCTTGGTATGTACCTTAAATAAAAAAAATCAGAAACAATTATTTGTATCATGTATTTTAACTATATTTTAAAATGTACCAGTGCCAGTTATGTTCTACACTTACAAACTCTTAAGAACCATTTTTTTGCTTGCAAAATGGCCTTTTTTTATGTTATGCTATAGTATTTCTCATATCCAATTAGTTCAAGATAAATTACTGGTTTTAAATTGGTCTTTTTAAACTATATATGCACTTTATGACTATCAAAAGTAACACATTTTGTAAGGAAATAGCCATTTATGTTATCCAGATATAAAATTCATAAATAGAAAAAAATCTGAATGATTCTAATAGGGCATAATTTAGCTGCCTCAAATGAACCTAAAATACTAGCCTGGATTGTCTTACCCATTAGAAATTGTAGCTCACCATGGGATATTGACTCTGCTCTCTGAATGGGTGGGGTGGGATTCCTTATTCCCCAATCTGTCACAGTGACACCAGATAGATTCGGTCTGACAGGGCTCTTTCTAGGCTTGTGTTTACTGCCCATTGCACAACATGGATGACTCGGAGTATCTAGAGGTAGCAATTCCTCACCTTTACATTTTTGTCCAATAGAGATGAGTTTGAGCCAGTGTATAGGAAATGGCACAGATAAAACTGGGTGAATTGGTGTTAAAATCAATTTGCTTATAAAAAACACTAATGAGTTGTAATAATATGGTAATAAAACTGTTGGATATAAAGTCTCCTGATACAGGTGAACTGGGATTTTTACATTCCGAGGTCTGAGGGCTAAGCAATATTGTATGAGTAATAATAAGTGGCCCCTGGTGTGTTTATATGTGTTATGTATAATTCTTAAATAATTATGGACAATTGAAGTCCTAAAGATACCTAAATATAAAACGTGTGGTTCCTAATTTCTTTCATTAAGAAACAGCACATCCCATGAGGCAGTGAATCAGAAAAATTGAGGCAACCAATCAGACATCCGGACACTAGTCTCTGGTGACCCAGTGACCCGTTGCTTTTGGGTTTCCATGACGATTAACTGTACCGAGGCGTGTGCAGTGTGGATGGTGCTGGAGAAATAGGATGCGATAGTGGAGTGGTGATGAAGCACTTTAAAACACTTTGCCTATGAGCCATGTTTATTGTGCTGGTATAATTATATAATTACTGAGCGAAGGCAGGATTTCCAGTATGAATTAGAAAATCCTATGCGGTGAGCTTGTAATAATTCAGACTGCAGTGTTACATAATTGTCATGAACCAAATTTTAGGATCTTACTCACACATACACACACCTACATTTTACCACCCACGCTGACAAGCAAAATGGATACAGACAAGTCCTTTAAGATATAGGAACATGCAGATCAAGATCCCAAAAGGGTACAAATCTGGGGTTCTCACCTCCATCGGAGTACGTCTCAGACCCGTATCCATCCTGTAAGCCGTTACTCCAGGTGCCTTCATAACGAGCCCCACTGCTGGTGCTTTCCAGCCTCCCGTAGCGGCCCTTGAATCCTTGCGTCCACTCTCCCTTGTACTCCCACCTGCCTTTGCTTTCCACACCGATGCCATGCCGCTTGCCTTGTGCCCAGGTTCCCTTATAACTGTTCCCACTGGGCCAGGTGTACACTCCAAGAACCTCAAATCCATGGCTCCAGGCCCCTGCATATTCCCCTTGGCCCTGGGGCCCTGTGCAGACCCCTCGGCCATGAGCCTTGCCTTGCTCCCACCCTCCACAGTACGACCCCCCATCATCAAAGTCAAACCTGCCTCCAGTGGACATGCATGAAACAGGTTTTGGCAAATCCTCAGAATATCAAGGAATTAGGCAGTAAGGGAAGACTGGGATAAATAGTACAAAAAAAGGATAAAGCAGTATCAACACGCCACGTCAATTGGAAATAAAGGGGACGGGGTGTAAAGCCTTTAGAAGTCAAAAGAAAGGAAGCAACCCAACTAATAAGGATCTCATCTGAACATTATAGCTACTTTCTGTCTGTGCCGGGCCTGGGGTAATTGATGCCTTTATTATGCCTGCTTCTTCCCATGGGCATGCAGATGGTGTACTTCTCTGCCTCTCTCCACACGGGCCCGCTGGGCAGAGGCTCGCATCCGTGCTCTGCTTTTCCTGTGTGGAAGCAAACAAGGCCTGTTTTTTTCCACAGTCAGAAAGATCCACACAGCAGCAGCAGCAGCAGCAACAGCACTGATATGCTCAATCAGACATTACATCTCACTCTCCCCACCTGCACCGTCTCATCAAAACGATGATGGCAATAATATACTGGCAGCCTAGAACTGAGCAATATTTGAGAGCCTTTGAGCTAGATCACGTTTTCAACAGCAAAATGCAGCATTTCATCAGGCATTCAGACATGCACCTAATAAGACCTATCTGGCACAGCATTCCTCCCGTTGCTCCTGCTTCTTCTCTCCTGCTGTGATGTGGAGGGGATGCTGCTTCCCTGGAAGACTGCTTCAAATGTACGGATATCCAGAAGATCCCACGCTCCCCGAATACCTCTTCTGGTTTCAGTTTATAGATACATGAAAGAAAATGGATCTTATATTTGTCTTAAGCCATAGGATGCTCAGAATGTGCTCATTACTGGACTGTTCCACCCCAACCGATACCCCTCCCCCACTGATGCTCCTCTTGTCCTTGTTCTTAAAGGGAAAGAGCTGAAAAAGTACCCAGTATCTATCCAGCAGCTAGGTAAATAAACCATTTAAAACATGTCTAAAGTATGTAAAATGACTTGAATTAATTATTATTTTTTAGTTTTTGATGTCACAGTAACAGCCTCATTGCATTTGTGCTAATCTTTGGACGCTAAACAATTTAATTATAACAAAAAAGCAAGTGATGGCAATGAATTAACTTTAAATCTGAGCAGTTAAAAACATTAAAAAATTATTTCAACATAATTATGTTTATTAATATAGTAATCATTTATATTACATAGAACATTAAAGCTATTTTAATAATAAAAGTTATACAGTAGATATTTTCTGAGGCGCTATGCCTAATTAGGGCCATGGGGACAGACTGGGGGGGATGGGGGGGAGGTGTATGACTACTGTATCTTAGCACTTATTGGGCAAAAGGTTGGGGGGAAACCCTGGAAGGTCTCCAATCTATCACAGGGCAGAAAAACAAATGTACGCAATTACATCCTGGGGTACTTACAGGTTTAAGATTATTGTAGAAAACTCACATTTAGGAAAAGACAAATAATTTCACACACATTCACATCTTTTTAAATGTGCTGATTTGTCTGAATAAATTGAAAATGGACAAGTTCAAAATTATTTGGCAGTGCTACCTTCATGTGAGCCACTTTTTGCTGACACGTGACCCTAATCTGGGGTATATGGCCCACATCTTGCAACCAGTAGCTGTCCACCTCATTGCAGTCAATCCATGCGGAAAGTAGGCCGGATGAAGATGCAGTGGGCAAGATTTAACAATTCTTTTGCATAAACTTAAAATCAGCAAAAAGATAAAAATGCACTGTTAAAAACTTTTTAGTTGAAAACCAATTATTTGACAAATCACATTTATGTAACGGGTACTTCTGTACTTTTCTGTAACTGGACAGATTACGGATAGTTGTAGCTCTCGATTTACCAAACATAACTATAATAACTAAATAACCAATGAAGCTACAACTGGCTTGTATATAGTACTGTATAATAAGTGTGTGTAAAACCTGTTTGTGTACCTGATATCACTTCCATGACACTCCCATAGACAATGACTATTAGTGTCACTGTCTTGAGAAAGGTCAACCACCCAAACAATATCCTGTAGTCATGTGGTAGATCCTTTCTATTAATAGACCTGGCAGGAGAGGAAGAAAAATGTGCCTAGCAACAGATTACATGTCGGTAATTAAAATTGATACTAATGACAGTATGATGATAACTGTTTACCTTTCACAAGTAATAATTTTGAAATCTTGCATTAATAATGAAAATAGCCAATCGATTCATAATCCTAAACAAACCACTGATGACTTTATACTTACATTTACTGTAAGATTACATGATGCAGATGCTGATGTTCGACGACAGGACCTCACCAGCTCTGTTCTAGGCATGAGATCAAAGCTCTATTTGAGGATGTCAAGATCTTCCACCCCCTGCTTATCCAGCCATGCATTTATGGATCTTGTTTGTATGTTTAAAAAAAGGCCTCTCCGAAGCTCAGCTAGGTGCTTCATTTTTCACAGCTGGGGAATGGCAATAAAAATGTTTTAGTGGTGGGAAACGTCCAATATGTTCTCAAACTTACCAGAATTATTGGTGCTTATAAAATGTGTAGTTCCAGTCCTGAAATCTAATTTGCTAAGCCATTAGTCCATACAGCTGTGACATTATTGACAATAACACACACCTCTGACCGCTTCACATTCGTATCAGTGCATGATAAACAATACTGTGGCGTCATTAAAGAAAACACCTTCCTTTGGGTTGCTATTTTCACAGGAAATGCTTTTTATTTAACACACTCCATGGTTTTAAGAGGATTGAGTGGGCTGAAAGGACACAACCCCGAAACATGTTCCACCAGAATGACTTCCACCCGAGTGGCCAAACACACACAAGGCACAGCATAAACACACAAAACAAATCCCCGCAACCCACACCCCCAAAACGGAACATGTACATTCTTAAAAACATAAAACATGAACATGCAGTGTGGCCACAAGGCATGCTGGGAAGAAGCATACAGACCTGCCCCTACTCACTTCGGTGGCAGATGCCACAATACATTATTTTCCCCGATGTTTTTTATAAACAATTTGCAATTTGGCAACTTGCTTGTTCTAAAAACCTGTTACTTAGCGATCAGCGTCGCAGAAGAGCAGCTTATTAACGATTTTACTTTTAATAAACACATTTATTGTTGTGTATTATTGTGAATGAATTTTGCTGTGATTTATTTACAATAATGCTCTCTACCTTATTGCTTTATTAAAGCATATAGTGTCTATACGATGCTCTATGCATCTGTATTATTTAAAGCTTTTAAAATGGGGTGCATCGGCTTACCAAGAGTGAAGAAACTCTTACATCATACAGTGCTTTTTATACATGATTTCAGACTGAGTGATTTTGGTTTGTGCCCTTTGAAACAGCACCAATTATATATGCATCAATTCTATGTTTCTTTCTCACAGAAAGAAAAAAATTGTTTGAAATTGAGTTTAGACTCCAATTACAACAGGTTACAGTTTTTATAACAACTCTGTTTAGCTGATTGGTTTAAATCACTATTACAAAATGTTATGATTTACATGAAAAGCTATTGCAGTACTGGAGTGACCTGAGGCATTGTGTAATGTAGAATTGTAAATAAATTTTACTTAACTGAGCTCAAATTAAAAAAATAAGGTTTTATATGCAGTCACTGGCCTGTACGGCTGGTACCAATAACCTCATAGCAGTGCCCAACACACTAACACACCACCATGTCAATTACTGCAGTACTTAAATAATACCTGTGTTTTTTCTGCTTACAGAAGAATAAAAAATAAATCATGAGAAGAAAGAGATGCACTACAGCCTGTAATTGTAGAACTACAATGTGCATTATTAACACAAGATGAACTGATGTAATGGAAACCATGTGATTTACCTAAAAAAGCAGTGAGTTAGTGTATGTGTGAAAAAATACCAATTTAAATCATATTTGTATAATAAAGTACATTTTATTTAGTTCTAAACTACATTACATATTCAATAGTATGTATTTAAATGTGTATGAACTTCATAAACATCCCTGATCCAGTTCATCCCAAATGAATTCAGTGAGATTGAGGTCAAGACATAGTGCAGGCCGCTGGAGATGCTCCACAACAAAAATGCCTTTCCCTAAACGTTTGTCCCAAATTATATAGTGCGTAATTGTCTAAATGGCTAGGTGATAATTAGAACTATTAAAAACACTTCAAACTTCAAGTTCCTAATTTAACATTGATTGCTTTTGTCCAGCAAATAATGTATATATTTTTTCTTCTTACCCACTTACCTGACTAAATCTTGATAATTTACTGGCTGCTGTTAAATACCACGTTGTAATTTATCTTTCAAATTCTTAAATATTTTTCTCGTAATTGTAATAGTGTTAGTGCACATGTATGTGTGCACTGAGGAAAAGGGAGTGGCTTTCAATCTCATTGTACATGCGTATAGTGACAATAAACGCATTATATTCTATAAGCTGTAATGATTTACTGAAATTATATAACTCACACACCTTTACATGTATTTATCATTTGAGCACAGTGCAAAGCATATGGGTGCAACTTAACAGAGAAAGTCGTTTTCTATTTTTATTTCCTAATTATTCATTTCGTAGCTTCACAGAATGAGAAGTGAGAGCTGCCTTGGCCGCCCAGTAGATGGCACTAGACATAGACATGATTCTGGCATAAACACAATATTTTATTGGGGATGAACACTGTGGTGATCACGTGAACACACAGACAACATGCAAAAAATACGTGAAGAATGATAATTAAGGTTTTTGGTTTTTTTTTTTATCAAATTTTGGGCCGCAGGACAATTTATGTTCCTTTAAAAAACTAAAAAAATCATTTATTATTTATTAATATGCAGACACGTTGTGTACAGTGTTTAAAAGTGATTACATTAATTTCAGATCTACACAGACTGTCATGGAAATACACCTAGGGTTGCTACTCGTTCCGTTAAATACTAGATCGTCTCGTTTTTAGGAAATACATGTTGCGTCCTGTATTGAACTGACACAGGACGCGATACAGCACGTCGACCTCTCAGCACTGGGGATTCCTGTTAACATCTAGCCATTTAGCTGACGCTTCAATCCAAAGCGACTTACAAATAACACAACTTGATTGGGTTCAGAACACAGGATTGATACAGCAGCCCTGAAGCAATTAGTGTTAAGGGTCTTGGTCAAGGACCCACAATGGTCATTTCACTGGACCTGGAATTTGAACCCACAACCTTCAGATTGATAGCCCAACACCATGACCACCAAACTACCACATCCAGTTTCAAATCCCGTTCTGTTTCCATGTTCTCTGGGTTTCATCCAGGTTCTCCGGTTTCCTTCTACAGTCTAAGAACATGGATTTAAGGTTATTTTAGTTTGTGTCTGCGAGTGTGTGCCCAGCGATACCACACTTTCTTGGGTGTATCTGCCCAGCACCCAAAATGTTTTCCCCTGGATGACCATGGGGAACCCCCCTACCCTAATAGAGGATTAAACAGAAGATAATCATTGAAAGAATAATTGCTTCTTTTTTTATCAACCCTTAACTAAAAACACAGCACAGCATAAACCATCCATGCCCGTGGCGGTCATGGCCAAGAGGAGCCATGCTGGGTGTCCCTTATTTTCATTTCTGAAAAGTGGCAACCGTAAATACATCTGATGTGTCCACCACCATTCAAAGAACTTCTGGGAGTGTTAGTGGTAAGTCGATTAGACTGGAGGATTTAAATCCAAATGATGTATAATCTTTTTCTGACCTCGACCATCAAGTTGGTACACGTGTAATTCACTTTGTATAAAAGCTAAACAATCCATTATTTTCCACCTAATACTTTACTAGGGTCCCCATGTCCATACTGGGGAAAACGTTTTGGGCACTGGGCAGATACATCCAAGACAGGGTGCCAATCTATCGCTGGGCACACACACACACACAGACACACACACTAGGGATGATTTAAAGCAGCCAATTCACTTTGAATCCTTGTTTTATTTTGGACTGTAGAACCCGGAGGAAACCCACATGGACACGGGGAAAACACCCAGTTTGGAATTTGAATCTGGATCCCCACATTGCAAGGAAAATTTGCTAAGCATTAAGGTTTCAAGGAGGCTTTATTGTCATTTCCATTTTATGTGGCATGCTATAAAAACCACCATGCAATCCTTATCTCTTTTTTTTTGGTTCTTAAATTTTTAATTATCTTTGTTTTCATTTATTGTAAACTAGTTCAATCATGAATTGTTTTTTTTTTCAAATGCTATATTTCATAAAATGATTGACAGGCTGCTATTTATTTGTTATATAGCAAGTAAATTTCTTTCGTATATTTGGTGACATTGTATTTCATTTGTTTAACAGGTTCTTGTATACACACTGACTGCGTTTTTTTTTATTTATTTAATGACTTTAAAGCATTTACCATGACATTTTCTTCCCATTCACATTGCAACATGTCTAATCTCTCTTTTTAAGTGGCTAGCTCCTTGTTAGCGATAAAGTATAGCAAATGTTTCCTACTGATTCATTTTTAAGACGTCAACTTTATTTAACTTCTGATTTAAAACTTAATCAGCAGATTAGCTGTTTTAGGTTATTCCTTTATAGCTAAAATTTCGTAAGGGCACTACATAGTGTGCAAATACGATTTGGGACACGAGCTGAAACCGCCTACGTCATGTCTTGGGCTTGCACATAATAAAAGTAACTCTGTTTACCTCTCCGTCGATTCAAAATAAAACATTTAAATTAATCACATAATAATTACTTTAAACGTAAAAGCTTATTATTTTGTTACTAGTTCCTAAGCATTTATTGGGACAGTGTTTTCAAATTAAATGTAGCTCAAACGCTACCAAAATGGCGTAATATGTGCGCACAGATATAAAAACATGATTTATGGTCATAATTCCTGCGCTCTGTGCTGTATTAATATTTACCCTCTGTAATCATAAATTTAACAAAAAAAATTCACACACGTCGTGAATTTAAACACATATGTTTTTTTTTTAATCAACACTGACCTGTTTCAGGACCAGACCTGTATATTGTACCCAAATGTGTCCTTAAAATGGACTTTAAAAGAGAAATACACACAAATAATGTTTTTTATTTTTATTTTAAGTCAGTAACCACTTTATGCCAAACTTGTATTTGTCTTGTAGTTTATAAGCACATGCTTGTGTTTTATATGTATTACGGTACAATGTCTGACGTTTCGAACTGAACCAAAACAATGCTGAAGTGAGAGCTGTAAAAATAATGCAGTTCTGTCTTTATTATATTGTATTTATACGTTTTAATCGGGGGTTGTACCGTCAGTTAAATAGCGTCGGCGTGTTTAGGCTTTTAAAATCAGAATGAACTCGCTTCTGGTTTTCTCCAGACTGTTCCGTACAAGTTCTGTACATTTTAATGGGGGTAAGAGAAACACATACATGATCTGTGCAGACTCAACCCCTGTAGTATGTAATCAAAATGGCACTATATGTGTGCAATGATTTTGCATTACAATACTGTAAATAATGTCTATTTATGGATATGCATTAGAACCATCTCGTTGCTTTAGGTCCATCAAAGTCCTGGGATGTCCAGCAGAGGGTCTCAGACTACTTAACTTTGTTTCAGAAGCTGGAGAATCAATCAAATTTAAGTTTATGGGGCTATCCGTGAGTATACTATCATTTGAGCATTATAAAATTGGTACATAATATTCATATGTAATATTCATTTCATTTGACTTAGGAAACATTTCCACACATGCAATGGAGACAGAGGCATGTTCATTAAAGGACGAGGTGGTCCCTCAGAGCCGCTGACTCTGACTGAGGTTGCTAAAGGTATCAGAGACAGAGCGTACAAGAGAATAGTGGTAATGGCTGGTGCGGGAATCAGCACGCCCAGCGGAATTCCAGATTTTAGGTAGGGAAGCCTTTAAGGTCAGATATAGGTTAATGAGTGTTGAATACTGGGTAGTTTAAAGAAGCGCAGGTTTTGACAAGGTATTATCACATTTAATCTAAAGCACTTTATTGCAGGTCGCCTGGAAGTGGACTATATGACAACCTCCAAAAGTATGACCTTCCTTATCCAGAGGCTATTTTTGAGATTAACTACTTCCACCACAACCCCAAACCTTTCTTTGCCCTGGCTAAGGAGTTGTATCCTGGTAACTACCAACCGAATTTGACTCACTACTTTGTCCGACTGCTTCATGATAAGAGTCAGCTGCTCAGGATGTACACTCAGAATATTGATGGACTGGAGCGAGGTGAGTGCTTCTGTCACTCTGTATTTAAACAAGCTCAGCATGACTTTGTAAATGCTCCCTGGGTTCTGATTTGCTTTGGTGTATAACAGTGGCAGGCATCCCATCGAAGATGCTGGTGGAGGCACATGGGACTTTTGCTACTGCCAGGTGTTTGGTTTGTCGTGGGGAGTTTAAAGGAGAAGAGTTGCGTGTAAGTCCATCCATCCATTATCATCCTCTTAATCCTATATTAGGGTTGCGGGGGATTACCTTGAATCCATGTGTGGGGGTTTCATATACAGGTATAGTACAATACGTCTGTAGTGTAAACTGCAGTATAAGGCATTATATAACAGCATCATATTAAAGATGTTTTATTTAAAACTGCTTACAGACTAAAATGCTTTGATTTCAGAAAGATATAATGGAAGGAGCAGTGCCTCAATGCCCTCAGTGTAAAGGCATCATTAAACCTGATATTGTGTTTTTTGGTGAAGAACTGCCAAAGCACTTCTTTCTCTACCTCACCGACTTCCCCATGGCTGACCTGCTGATTGTAATGGGAACTTCTTTAGAGGTGAGATAAACCCATCACTCCATTTATCAATCTTTGGGTTGTCTTTTCACTGTTGGTGAAATTCAGCCTAATTATAATAACAAAGCAGGAAATAAATTCCTACAACATGCTTTGAACATCTAGACTAGAGGTCACTAATAGGCGGGCCGCAGTCAAGGTCGGGATCCAGACGTTGTTCACAGCGGACCCAAACCAATGAACTGTTGATTTAATCTTCGGTGCTTCTGCAGGTGGTGACCACACACTTTTTCTCTGTTCTCATCCTTTCTGGCTGATGTTTTGGTCACTTTTGCATTTGGTCAGTTCTCTCACCATAGAGGT